>QARZ01039149.1:15246-29214 GCA_013407115.1 Glycine latifolia
TGATTGTGATGTCGACTGCCGAGATGGGTTGGCCGAGTTGTATATATATGTGCTTGTGATGTTGGCTGTCGAGATGGGTTGGCCGAGTTGTATATATATGTGCTTGTGATGTTGGCTGCCGAGATGGGTTGGTCAAGTCATATATATGTAGTGTTTGTGGATGACGTATGTGAATTAGGTTGAGGTCAGCCTATGTGATGGCTTGAGATGTCTTGTACCTTGATAAAGCCATGGTGAAAGGCCATGTATAGACACGTGAGACGTCAGGACCGAGTGGTGAACCTTGCCAGGACCATGGTCAGTGCATCAGTGAGCTCGTGTTGGGGCGGCCCTCGTTTGGGGCAGTATGTATGTAACATGGAAGGATATGGAGATCCTAGCCAGGGCGGGATATTCCTGTGTCGGGTCATATGTTGATGGTGCCCATGAGAGACATACTTGTTTGTGGCTCGTGTTGGGGCGGTCCTCGTTTGGGGCAGTATGTATGTAACATGAAAGGGTATGGAGATCCTAGCCAGGGTGAGAAGTTCCTGTGTCGGGCCATACGTTGATGGCACCCGTGAGAGACATACTTCATTTGCATGACGAAAATAGGATGATTGACTGTAATAGTACGAGAAGTACTGGGGTGCCATGTCTGTAGGGAGATCGTTATGACACCCGTTTGCCTGATCACCACGGGGGGGTGAGTCCTGTGCACGACAGAGTGACCCCGATGTCAACTACAGCCATCATTTGGACCATGGATTTAACCTATTTCTGGGATGGTACCACATTGCATGTTGAGAGTTGAGACAAGAGCATGCATCATGCTAGACATTTTTAAGTCGATTAGTGGAATGTTTTTGGATGTTTGTTTATGTTGGTTGCGTGTGATATATATGGTACCACATTGCATGTTGAGAGTTGAGACAGGAGCATGCATCATGCTAGACATTTTTAAGTCGATTAGTGGAATGTTTTTGGATGTTTGTTTATGTTGGTTGCGTGTGATATATCTGGACTTGTGGTTATGCTATGATGCTTGGGTTGTTTTTCCTTGACTAATATTACCTTTCGTCTGTTATTTTATATGATGAACTCACTCTTGCTTTGTTGTGCCATGTGGTCTGGTACCTGTGATGATCGCGAACCCGGTTCGTGTGAGCAGATGGACAGTAGTAGGTGATCCGGGAAGATGACAACTGTTTAGTTGGAGCTGCCGAGTTGCCGGGATGTCGATGTGACGGATCTCGGGCAGGGGTTATGTTTTGCTGATTACACCCATGGTTTTGATAGTCACTTACATGTTTTGCTAGTTGCACCCCTGATGTTTAATCCCTTACTTCACTTGTAAAACACTTGTACGTTTCAAACAGGGATAATTGTACTTACAATTAAAACACGTTTCGTATATGCAGATATATGTATACAATTGGAATGTTTCATACGTGCCTTATTTATGTTTATCATCATCATGTGATTGCGAAAAATTTACCACAATTTTCATTGACTTATAAAAAGGGGTGTTCTTTTTATCAAAAAAATTACGTTAATGTCGTGGTTAAGAGTTAGAGATACAGTAGCGACATGGCGGGTCGTTATATAGTTGATGATGTTTAAATGAGATAATGTTGATTTAGTTGATGATGTTCAAATCAGATGATATTGATATGCATGATGATGATATTGAGATGATATGATGTTGAGGTTGATAATGACATTGATGAGAGATAATGTTGATGTGAACAATGTCATTGTGTGTGGATATACATGGATACCCATGGGGGTGTATGATGGGTTACCCTTGCGAGGAAGGATTTGTTCCTAGCCAGGTCATGCAATGATGGTGCCCATGGTCGTAGGCTGTGTATGTACACGTGGGATACAATGACCAGTTGGTTATCCTTGCGAGGATGGATTTGTTCCTAGCCACGGTCAGTTCATCGGTGAGCCCACATTGGTATGTTACGTATGTACATGGGGGGTACATGACAGGTTACCCTTGTGAGGAAGGATTTGTTCCTAGCTGGGTCATGCATTGATAATGCCCATGTTTCATACTTCATTTGTATGTGTGGAAATAGAATAAAGGCACGCGTGTACCTGTGGGTTTCAGTGGGCTGAAAATGTAGGTACTAAGGGGTCATCAGGTTTGGAATTCCTTTGTGACGCTAGCTGATCACTGAGTGGGGGAATGACCAGTGCACGACAGGGTGGCCCTGATAGGCGGTGAATCATTTTTCCTGTGAGAGGCTATTTCCGGGATATGGTACCACATTGCATGCTGATAGATGAGTTAGGTGCATGCATCATTTTATACATGATTGTTTGAGTTGTGAAATGCATTGGATGATTGGTTTATTTAATGTGTATTCGAATCATGGATTTTTGTTAATAATTGTGGTAGGTAATGTTGTTTTCTTCCCAATTGCTGCTATTTGATGTTTGTTGGTTTTTGTTAGACTTTTGGCAAGCGTACCAATTGTCGTTGTAAGCTATAGAATTTATAAAAGATCGTCTCCATGAGGACTTGAGTTACTAGTTTAATTTAAATAAAAGTAACAGTATAATAGTTATGTACAACGAGTATGAGTGAAATTTTATGTGTTTTGTAAAAATAACGGAAAATAACTAAAAAGTACGGAAACTAATAAAATGAAATTAATTGAAGAGAACGTAGGATTGAGTTTCATCATTCATACCCTCAGTATTTAATTAATATTACCATGTATAAATCATTTTCCATCATTACTGATGCACATATTAATTCACCCTGAATCGATCCCTCGTAATCGAGAATTTTAAGGATATTTACTGAATATCGATCCCTCGCATACGAAGTAAATAACCCAACATTACAATCATAAATCGCGTGCTATTTGCAATCTAAAAGTTATGCTCTATTCCTAGCAACGTAACATAAAGAGTAAAATCATTCAGTTCAAATCCTAAGAGTACTTTTCAGTTAAACTTAGAATCCAATTTCATGAAACTAGTGATCAAGTAGAATCAAGCATTAAGAACAGAATGAAATCACCAGAATGAGTAGAAAAGATTCATACATATATCAAATATCAAAAGAAATACATAAAGGTAAGAAGATTACATCCAATCCATAAGAGAAACTAACCAATCATGGTGTAAAGCAAGAGATCAACAGAAAACATGACGAAGGTAGCAATCCTCAGCCCATTCTGCAGAGTTTCCACTCCTTTTCTCTCTTCTCTCACCTCCCTCTAAACCCTAAGTGTTTTTCACTTCTCTCCCTCCAAAAATCCATGTTTTTCTTCTTCATTTGGATTTATAGGAAATAGTGACCTGCTTAAGCTCACTCACCCAGGCAAGCAATTTGGCCTTGGTTCACTCGCCTGGGCGAGCTAATGCACTTTTTCTGGAATGTTCACTCGCCTGGGCGAGCAAAATGAACTGCTGCCACTCTCCTGGGCAAGTTAAAGTCTTAATGTTGAAGGAAGCTACTCGCCTGGGCGAGCTCTGGGCCATTTTGGTTGCAGAAATTTCCTCTATTGCCCTTTTGTGCTTGTCTTGCTTGCTTGGATGCTCCAGACATCATTGAAACCTATCAAAATACAAAATATGATTGGACTAATCTTCCATAATATGAAAAACAACATTTATATAGTTACTAAATACAAATCAACTAGGTTGTAAGGCAAGTTTATAAGAAATTTTACTGATATCAAAAGATAAGTGCCATTGTAAGCCTGAATTTAACTAAAATATGGCACTTATCAGTTTTATATAATAAATTCACCCTTGCATTTGTTGTACCATGTGGTTGGTACCTATGATAATCGTGAACTTTCATTCGTGTGAGTAGATGAGCAGCAATAGGTGACCTTGGAGGGAGATCTTCTTTTTGGTTGGAGCCGCCAAGTCGACGTGATGACATTGGATTTCTTTTTGGAGAAAGAGTTATGTTTTGTTAATCAACTCTTTCTTATTTAGTTCTTTGGCTTTTTGTTAGATATGTAATTTCAGGTGTATATACATGTAAAACTAAAGAAAGCTCTAACATGTGGATGACATGTACTGATTTAATATATATGTACATATGTGTTTAATTATGTAATTGTAATATGTGTATGATAATTGTATTATCGCGAAAAATTTACTACCATTTTTATAATCAAATTAATGAAGTTTTTATTAAAATTGAGATATGCACGATTAAGAGTTAGTGATATCGTAGCGACAGACAGGTCGTTACACCAATCATTCTTGGTAGATCCTTCATGAGAACAACTCATGTAACCATTAATGCTCGTAAAGGAGTCTACACACTTAGAGAGGGCAAGAAATAAATGTTCTACTACGTTCAAGGCTCACCAACAACACCATCATACAATACCTTGACAATCCACATGCCATACGTCAAGCTATTAACGTCATACCCCTTTCTTTTACTTTTTTTAATTTCTTTGTATTTGTTTAGTTGTTTAGTATATGCGTGGTAGTTTAGGAATATGTTTATTATTAAGAAGATAAGGAAACACAAGCAATTAAGAAGCATTACCATTTTCTTGCAAACCTACCATATAAAAAAACAAATTTTTGTCCTTAAATGATTCTTTGTGTGGTTGAACTCAAATGCTAAAAGTGAAAACCATTGATGTTGCTTGATTGAGATGTGTAATGAGTGACATGAAAAATTGAAAGAAAATCAAGCAACTTGTAGACCTAGCCCGGTGAGTGAGTGATCCTACAATGATACAAATATGTATTAAGAGACACTTTTATTTCACTCATTTAACGACTTGCCTTGTCGCTATGATATCACAACTCTAAACATGTAATTTTCAAATTTTAAATGAAAACTCCGTTAATTTGATTACAAAAGAAATGAAGGTAGTTTTTTCGTGATAATACATTAGTCAAACAACGTACAAATACGTAAATTAATACACACACACACACACACATATATATATACACATATAAATATATTAAACCATTACATATCATTCACATGTCAGACACCATTCAATTTTTACACGTACCTAAGTCTGAGATTACATGCCCGATCAAAGAGAAACAAGGAACCAACTAAGAAAGAGTTGATAACAAAACAAAACTTTCTCCCAAAATAAATTTCAACGTTATCAAGTCGGCTTGACGGCTCCAACAGAAAAGGATTTCCCTCCAACATGACCTACTACTGCTTATCTGCTCCTACGAACGAAGGTTCACGATCATCACAGGTACCAACCACATAGTATAAAATTCCAAGGGTGAGTTTATTATATGATGGAGGTCCATTCCAAGTCAAAGGTCTAGAAGGAGAGCTTGGAGCACTTCCTTTGGTGAGCTTTAAAGGACCCATGACAAGAGCTAGAACTCAAGCCCTTTAAGACCACATCAAGGCTAACTTGGACAAGCATGAGGAAGCACACCAATCCAAGGAGAGCAAGGGCTGGATTTTGATGTCTCAAGTCCATTTTAATTCAATAAATTCCAGCACTTGTTAAAAGCTTAAGTTGTGACAAATAAAAGGCTTTTTAGTGAAATTGTGTAAAGAGGTGTAGGTGCACTTGTGTGTAATTTGTGTAGCAACTTAGTAAACTTGTTGGCTGCACTTAGAAGCTAAAAATACTGCACCAATTTCGAATTTGGGACAGCCAAGGGTCACTTAGGGAAGCTTGCACCATAAGCTTCATTTAGCTTGCATTAGGCTCTTTTTGTTGCACTTCAAGTTTCATTTGAATTGTCATTTCATGTGCATTTGATGTGTAATTTCCTGGCCTATATAAGCTGTCCACAAACTGAGTGTAACTAACTTTGGTTCATTAATACAAATCTGAAATTTGTGTGAGAGTTTCTCTCTTGTTCTTGTCCAAGAACTTCTTGTTTCTTATCAATGGCTTCCAACTATTGTGGTGATTTTTCCTAGACTTATTGGAGAGCTTCTCCATGGTGTCTTCCACCTTCATCCCTAACCTTTCTTCCATCTTCCATTTCTTCCATTAAAGAAAGCTTCCAGCCATACATTTTCATGAAAGCTTGGACAGCTTGTGTGTTCTTGAAGTTTGCTTGAAGATTGAGTTTCATTGCAAGGTAGATTTGGGAAATTTAATGGCTAATGGGTTCAGCCATACATCATTATACAAGATCAACAAACACCAAATAACAATAATTAGCAAGAAAACAATAATAATAACCACAATCATTCTAAGCAATCAATCAGTTCAACATACACTCAACAAACAAGTCATCAACTTTTTCCACAATTCAAATCAATTATTGTAATGACTCGCCTCGTCGCTACAATATCACTACTCTAAACTTGTAATCTCAATTATTAATGAAAATCCTATTAATTTGATTATGAAAATGAGAGTAAATTTTTTGCAATACTACACCCACCAGACATCTCGCAAATACGTAAATAAATAAATATAGATATATCATTGAACCACTATATGTCATTCACTTGTGAGAACCTAGTTTAGTTTTTACTTGTATTTAAGCCTGGAATTTACATGCACAACCAAAAAGAGTCAAGGAACAAACTAAGAAAGAGTTGATAACAAAACACAACTCTTTTACAAAATGAATTCCAACGTTACCACCTCAGCTTGGCGGCTTCAACAAAAGGATCTCTCTCCAGTATTACCTATTGATGCTCATCTGCTCCCACGAACGATAGTTCACGATCATCACAGGTACCAACGACGCAATACGACATTGCAAGGGCGAGTTTATTATACAAGATCAATAGGCATCAGATACAATGATTAGCAAGAAAATTGTAATGATAACCACAATCATTCATAGTAATCAATCAATTCAACACACAATCAACAAACTAGTCATCAACTTTTTCCACAATTCAAATCAATTATGCTCAGAATGATGCATGTACCTGACTCAACTCTCATAATGCAATGTGGTACCATTCCTTAGGAAATAGCCTAAGCATGCTCACACGGTGTAACACCCTGAAATTTCGATAAATGAAAATAGAAGTTTGATGTAATTCTTGTGTTATTTGACAATTTGATTAGTTTAGATTAGTCAAAATATTATGTGAATTATACATGTGCAATTGCTTGGTGTAGATGTCAAGTTATGTGGAGTTTGTTTGAGTTGCGTTGATATTGAGTGATTCCGAGTTTGACCCGAAACATATTTTAGTAAAATCATCATTTTGGATTAATTAACCGTTGGATCACCTTAAACTTTAAAGGTAGCCTTTTAACTCACATATGAAACTTTTAACCGTTGGGATTGGTGAAATAACATCTGAAGTGTGAGAAATTAATTTTTCACAAAAGCCGAAATTTTATAATTGGGTCAGCTCGCCTAGGCGAATTTTGGCAGGCATTTTGGCTCTCCTGGGTGAGTCAAGTTGGTTATAAGTATGAACAACAGTGTCCAAACTCGAAAAATGGCCTTCTTTTCCCCGAAAATAGCCACCCAACCCCCCTCCTCCTCCACCAACCACGGCTACCGGTGACCACAACACAGAGCCTCCAATCCTTCTTTCTTGGTTTCTTTGAGGTAACCTTGGTTTCCTTTGTCTTCTCCTAGCTAGTTTAAGCTTCTTTTAGTGTCTCTTGCGTTTTGGCTACCGTTGTGGGAGTTTTACCACTTCCTTTGAAAACCCTTTGAAAATAAGATGTTGTAAAAGTCTCCTTTTTATGAAATAGATGTCATTTCAGTGATCTTTGTTGAGCCCCGGTCACATTGGTGTGATAGAAATTTCAAAATGATGTCTTTTGATGTGGAATTCCAAAACACCCTTTTAGCCCTTTTTAATTTGAGTGGGTATTTGACTCCAAATGTTAATTTTGACCTTGCCTTTGAAATCTATGCTAAATCATCTTCAATTTGGTATATAGAGCTCTGCGTTCAGACAAGCACGCGTATTCGAAGGATCACGAAACAACACCGCTAGGATGTAACAAGGAGAACTCCTAGTTAGGTAAGGGGAGTTTATTATTCAGTTATAGTTTTGGTACCATAGTTGGGGGCCAGGGAGTCCAACTATGAGGATATTTGCCTGTCCCTGTTGTGTGCTGGTTTTCAAGAAAAGTTATGTCTTAAACTAATGGGATGCGATATACTTATTATTGATGTATGTTTGTTCCTATTGTGTGCTCGTTTTCAAGAAAAACTGTATTTTTTAACTAATGGGATGCGATGAATTTGCTTGTTGATGGATAAAACTGTGATTAATGTTTACGTTGTAATGATTGGATTTTTGGGAAAAGTCTTAATTACAGAGGAAACTCTGCCCAAAATTTTATAATGCGTCCTCCCATTTAATTCTTTATTAAGTTTTTAAATGGGCATAAGAGTGTGTTTTCTATATTGTAGTCCTCCTCTTTAATTTAGAATTTTCCTAAAACACCAGTCTCGTGGTAATATGGATTATGAATGAATGAGATGATGTTGAAATGGGATAATGTGATTGGGTTGATGATGATGTAATGAGATAATGTTGATATAGTTGATGATGTTGAATATTGATGTTTATGATGATGATATTGAAATAAAATGATGTTGATGATATTGAAATTGAGATGTTATTGATGTGGTTGGTGATGTTTAAATGAGATAATGATGATGTGGTTGACGATGTTCAAATGAGATAATGTTGATGTGGTTGATGATGTTGAAATGAGATGATATTGATATGCATGATGATGATATTGAGATGATATGATGTTGAGGTTGATAATGACATTGATGAGAGATAATGTTGATGTGAACAATGTCATTGTGTGATGTGGATATACATGGATACCCATGAGGGGTGCATGACTGGTTAACCTTGCGAGAAAGGATGTGTTCCTAGGCATGTCATGCATTGATGGTGCCCATGGTTGTATGTTGTATATGTCCACGTGGGATGCAGTGACCAGTTGGTTACCCTTGCGAGGAAGGATGTGTTCCTAGCCACGGTTAGTGCATTGGTGATGTTGTGTATGTACATGGGGTGCATGACTGGATAACCTTGCGAGGGAGGGTTTATGAATTTTAAGCATCCCAAGAGAAAAAGGGATTGTTTAAAACTCTGGTCCCTATCTATCCATGGTCAATGCATTGATGGTGCCCATGTTTCATACTTCATATTTGCATGGATGGAAATAGAATGATGGATAGTAAGTACTGGGGGTACTGGGGGTACTAGGGGCAATCACTATATTTGGAACTCCCTTGTGACTCAGGGCTGATCACCATGGAGGGGAGCGACTAGTGCACGACAGGGTGACCTCAACGAGCTACTGAATCATTTTCCTGAGAGAGACTATTTCCATGAGGATGATATCACATTGCATTATGAGAAATGAGTCAGGTGCATGCATCATTCTGAGCATGGTTGTTTGAGTTGTGAAGTGAATTCATGATTGAGTGTTTTTAGTTTAATATTTTCTATTCTTCTTAGCTTATTTGACTTATCTTGGACTTTTATTTTCTCATTCTAACTCAGTTTTTGTCTTAGGCAAACAAGTGGGCTTAATTGCTAATTGTTGCTTATTTTCGGATTTTATGCTCACTTGACCTATCTTCCTTGTGTATGACCTAGAGAGGTCTACAAAACCCCAAATGGTGCATATGAGAAGTCCCTGGAAATATAAGGAAAAGATCTACAATTTTGTCAGAGATAACCCAAGGCCAATTCTATCATTTTAAGGGTCATTTCAGGCTTGGAAGTCAAAACCTCTGCACTTGAGTTTTGGGTTGCAAATTTGTGTAATTAGTAATTAGTTAGATTAGATGGGCCTAATCATGGCCCATCCTTTCCTACTGACTCACTCACTATAAACTAGTGCAATTAGTTAGTGGATTGACACACTTCATTTGAGCACAAACAGAATTTGTAGTTTCTTTTAGAAGTTTTCAAAATTAAAAAGTTCTCTTTCTTTTTCTCTCAATTGTTCTTTAGTTTTCTTCTTCCTTTCATCTCTGTTCTTCTATTTTTCTCATATAAATTTTGTGGATCTTCTATTGATGATGATCATTGAAGGCTAAACAATCAATCAATTCAAGGATCTAGTCCAAGCAAGGAGAATTTGAGTTCTAGTTTGGTATTTTAATTTCTATGTGAATGTTCATCTTCTTCTTCAAACCTCTTTTCAATTTTCATGATTATGAATATGTTTAGGATTGAAAACGAATTAGGTTATAGATTTATTTCTTAATTTTGAATTTTAATCATAGATTGTTTGGATGATATTTCAATTCGATTTGTGGTTTTAATTGATTTAGGAGTTAATTCGATTGAACTACTTCTAATGATATTGAATGAACCTTCATAATATGATCATTATATGAGAACTATGATCATTTGTACTGCTTGGTTTAGTGAATTGGATCGATATTCTTGAATCTATTTTACAACACCTTTTATCAATTCTGTTAGTTTCTGCATTTCTCTTCAATTCTTGTTTATGTCCCTACAATTTTTATTCATTGCCTACAAATTGTTCGATTAAAATCTCCCTATTATTTATTAGTGAATTGAAGTTGAAACCAAATTAATCGTGTCTCTGAGTCGACCTAGGTTAATCCTGTGCTACAGAATTAACGTAGTTTAACTGTTTTGTAGCGATTCAACAGTCGTTATCAATTGGATGATGGGTTTGTCGAGTGTGTATTGGACTATGGACTTTTGGTAATGATTGTTGTTGTTAATGTTGTTTCCTTTCCAATTGTTGTTATCTGATGCTTGTTGGTTTTATATAATAAACTCATTCTTGCATTTGTTGTACCGTGTGATTGGTACCTGTGATGATCGCGAACTTTCATCCGTGTGAGCAGATGAGCAACAGTAGGTGTCCTTGGAGGTAGATCTTCTTTTTGTTGGAGTCGCCAAGCCGACGTGATGATGTTGGAATTCTTTTTGGAAAGAGTTGTGTTTTGTTCATCAACTCTTTCATAATTAGTCCCTTAATTCTTTTTGTGAACATGTATATTTTGAATTGTAAATACATGTAAAACTAAATTAAGTTCTAAACATGTGAATGATGAATACTGATTTAGTATATGTATACATATGTATTCAATTATTGTAATTGTATCGTGTGTACGATGATTGTATTATTGTGAAAAACTTACTACCATTTTCATAATCAAATTAATGAAGTTTTCATTAAAATTTGAAATTCACACGATTAGAGTTATTGATGCCATAGCGACGAGGCGAGTCGTTACATTAGTGGTATCAGAGCATGTCGAACCTTTTTCGGCCGGTGAATTGTGAGTCTACTGTGTTTCTCTGTGCATTCTGTGTTTGCTTGATTGAATGTTTGATATTTGGAGTAATTGACTATTTTGTAGTTTTTTAGGTTGTTTGTGTTTGAGACTTACGCATGTTGTTTTGCATGGGTTATGGATGTTTGTTGGTGTAGTCATAACATGTTTGTATTCCTGATGTCTGTTATACCATGAGTTCCAATGCCTTGTCATGAGTTATCAGACTAGCCATTTGGATAATTCGTGAAGTGCAATGGGACACTATGGTAAGCAGTCAAGAATACAAAGAGTGAAGAATAAGTGTTAATGTCTTGAGAGAGAACTGTTGTAGAGGAGTGATTTCTTGACACATAAACTCTTAAGAGTAAGTGAGTAGGGACTTGAGATAGGTATAAAATTGTTTTATTTCTTTTCTTGTGTGTATCCCTTCCATGTTCTCACTTCTTGGTGTGTGCAAGGAGTGATGGCTGGTGGGAATGACTATGCAATAGCTAATGCTCTCCAAGCTTTGAGGCTAAAGGTCAAGCTATGACCTGGGGAAACTTCAAGAGGGTATTTATGGAGAAATACTTTCCTGAAGATGTTAGAAACAAGGAAGAGATGGTGAAAGCTCAAAATATGTGAAGTTTCTAAATGGCTTGCGACCTAAGGTGAAGCAAGCTGAGAATTATCAAGGTGTTCGTTAGTTTCCACTGCTAGTTAACATGTGGAAGATATGGGATTCCATTACTTGTGCTTTTCTATTCTAGTGCAACCCATTCGTTTACATCTTGCTTGTGTGTGGAGAAACTTAAGCTTTCTATGTCTTCTTTGTGTGATGATCTTGTGGTAGAGACCCCAACTAGTGGATCTGTTTTAACTTCTGATGTGTGTGTTTGAATTGCCTTCTAGAGATTTTTGGTAGAAAATTCTTTATTGATCTGATTTGTTTGCTTCTCATCCAAATTGATGTTATTCTGGGTATGATGGATTGGTTATCTTCCAACCATGTTTTGTTACACTATTTTGATAAAACTGTGGTGTTTGGTGATCCTGAGGTGAGTAAAAAAAATGAGATGATTATCTCTGCCCACCAAATTGTGTCATCTTTGAAAGAAAATGCTCAAGTGTACATGATCTTGTCTATCCTAGAAGTAGAGACCAAGGTTTCTATAGCTGACCTCCCTGTTGTTAGAGAGTTCCAAAAGTGTTTCCTGAGAATATATCTAGTTTACCACCTGAGAGAGATAGGGTTTTCTATAGATTTGGTACCTGGTGTTGGACCGATATCCGTAGCTCCTTATAGGATGTCTCCTATAGAGTTAGCTGAGCTTAAGAAACAACTAGGAGAGTTGTTGGATAAGCAGTTTGTGAGGCCTAGTGTATCTCTAAGGGGAGCACCAATGTTGTTAGTAAAAAAGAAAGATGGGACCATGAGATTGTGTGTAGACTACCGTTAGTTGAATAAGGTGACAATTAAGAACAAGTATCATTTGCCCAAAATAGATGACCTTATGGACCAGCTGGTAGGGGCTTGTGTGTTTAACAAGATAGACCTTAGATTGGGTTACCATCAGATTTGAGTGGAGTCTAAGGATATCCCTACGGCTGTGGCAATAGGCGCATGATTTGGTAATACTCCAATTTGTCCGCTATTAGTAGATAAAATGATTTCCTTCACGAAATAAAGCATTGGGTCGAACTCTTCTTTAATGTCAAAGTAATAGCTATGAATAGTCATCGACTCCCGGTAAAGGGTAGAAGAGTACGACCTATTATGGGACATACAATGCATTACAGACGTATGATCATTACGCTTCAACAGGGTTATTCTATTCCACCTCTTCTTTGGTGTGACTAATGCCCCTGGTGTGTTTATGGATTATATGAATAGGATCTTCCACCCTTATCTTGATAGTCATGTAATAGTATTCATAGATGATATTTTGGTGTACTCTAAGGCTAAAGAGGAGCATGAGGAGCACTTGAGGATTATGCTGTAAACCCTTAAGGATCAATAACTTTATGCTAAGTTGTCTAAGTGTGAGTTTTGGTTAGAGAAAGTTAGTTTCCTAGGACGTGATATCCCAAGGTGGTATAGCTATACAACTCTCTCACCCTTTTAGAAATTTCGTCCCTGAAATTTACCTGATTCAAATAAGGCTAGATAGGTTTCTCGCATCTGATTCTCTAGTTCTCATGTTACATTCTCTTCTAATGTACCTCCCCAAATCACCTTGACCAAGGGAATCTCTTTCTCTCTTAAGTGCTTTGTTCGTCGATCCTTGATCCTCAAAGGCAATGTTTCATATGTCTGTAAATACAATGAATATCTAATCTAATAAACCAAGAGGGGAGGGGTGAATTGGTTTATAAAACTTTTTGCCTTTCTTGCAAAATTCAAACTCAGCGGAAGATAAACAATGGATCGTATCTTTAAACCAAACACTTTTAATAAGCAAAATTCTCTTTTCCAATCACTTAACTCTTATGCTGAAACAAAATCAGAATTGATTCACAATCTAATACCACAAGCAATTGAATGTAATGTAAATCAAAACACAATTACACACAAATTTATACTGGTTCACCTCTAACCACTTGAGGCTACATCCAGTTGTCTTCTAATCCAAACCAGATTAGAGTTCCACTAACAAGATTCAGTTCTTTACAAGCAATCAACCAAGTCTCTTTCACCCACCCTAGGCAAAATTCTAAATCTAACACTAAGATTTATCTAAAGACTTTAGAACCTGAGCACACCACTCAGTTCTACCCACTAGAAAC
>QARZ01039151.1:4016-18800 GCA_013407115.1 Glycine latifolia
ATGGAGAGAACCTCCTCAAGAGAAGAATTGATGAAGGGCCCCATCACCGCTTCTTTCCGGTAGAGTCTCCACACTAAATCTCACTTCTCTCACTTCCCTAACCTACTTACTACTAATATTTAAGAGCCTAAGCTAAAGAATCAGCTAAGGAAGTAAAAGAATGAAGAATTGGTCTCTTGGCTTCAAAAATTCATTGGCTATTTATAGAATTTGCCTCTTGCCTGCTTCCACTCGCCCAGGCGAGTGATTTTGCCTGTGTTTTCTCGCCTGGGCGAGCTTAACTTTATCTTCTTGGAACTTGCAGCTCGCTTGAGCAAGCCAAATGAACTAGAGGAGCTCGCATGAGCGAGTTAAAAGCTTAGTGATGAAGAATGGTTTTGGGCCTTTGCTTGTAACACCTCCCAGGTTTGATCTTTTGAGTCCTTCTTGCTTGCTTTGCTTGTTCGGAAGTCTTGGAACCTATCAAAATACAAAATATGATTGGATTAATCTTCCAAAATATAAAAACAACATTTATCTAAGTACTAAATATAATTTAACTAGGTTTAGGGCAAGTTTATAAGCAAAGTTATCGAAATCAAATGATAAGTGCCAGCTTTTGAAACATAATTTTAACTGAAATATGGGAATTATCAGGAGCCCGGGTATTCTCTAAGATAGACTTGTGATCCGGATACTACAAAATTTGGATTAAGTCCGAGGAGATACCTAAGACTGCATTTCGGTCTCGGTATGGCCATTATGAATATCAAGTGATTCCGTTCGGTCTCACGAATGCCCCGGTTGTGTTCATGGATTATATGAACCAGGTGTTCAAACCTTTCTTGGATGAATTCATGGTGGTATTCATTGACGACATTTTGGTCTACTCTAAGAATGAAGAAAAACATGCCAAGCACCTCTGGACCGTCCTCCGGACGTGAAGGAACGACCAGTTGTACGCCAAGTTTTCTAAGTGTGAATTTTGGTTTTCCGAGGTGAAGTTCCTCGGCCATGTGATCTCGGCAGCCGGGGTAGTAGTGAACCCTGGTAAGATTAAGGCCGTGATGACATGGGAATGGCCCAAGAGTGTTTCCGAGATCCGGAGTTTCCTTGGACTTGCTGGGTACTATTAGAGGTTCATTCGAGGGTTCTCACAGATGGTGTTGCCCTTGACTCGCCTAACCCAGAAGGGCACTCCTTTTGTTTGGACCAATGAGTGTGAGGAATGCTTCCACGGACTAAAGGAAAAATTGATCACAGCTCCCGTGTTAACCCTTCCCGACCCTGAAGGAAGTTTCGAGGTATATTGTGACGCATCCGGGCAGGGACTGGGATGTGTCTTGATGCAAGAGAAAAAGGTGGTTGCCTATGCTTCCCGGCAACTGAAGCCACATGAGGAGAACTACCCAACACATGATTTAGAACTTGCAGCAGTGGCCTTTGCTCTGAAAATATGGAGGCACTACCTGTATGGTGCCAAACTCGTGGTGTTCAATGACCACAAGAGCCTCAAATACTTGTTTGATCAAAAGGAGCTGAACATGAGGCAAAGATGATGGATGAAGTTCCTCAAGGACTATGATTTTGAGTTAAAATACCATCCTGGAAAAGCCAATGTGATAGCGGACGCCCTAAGCAGGAAGCATATGAGCATGACTTGCTTGATGATGGCGGAATGCAAGCTGATAGAGGATTTTTGGGATATGCACATGACCGTAATCAAGGGTAACTAGGGACTCGAACTGAGAGCAATCAGGGTGAATAACGAGTTGATTAAAAGGATTCCTTTGTGAATACACTCCTGTCTGAGGCTCATAAAGGCCTGTTTAGTATTCATCCCAGAGCCACCAAGATGTATCAGGCCCTTAAGAGGAACTTCTGGTGGCCGGGAATGAAGAGGGACATAGTGTTGGTTTCAAAGGAATCACTTGAAGAATGGACAAAGAATCAAGCTTAGTTTTGAACTTTCAACATGTCTTGAAGCCTTGAAGGTTAATCTGTGATTAAATGTAAAAGGAAGAAGCATTTCTGGTGATCCAAGTGCATTGCATTCACATCATTCATTTAAGTCTTTAATTAGAGTTATAGAATTCACAAGGCTTTGATAAATTGATTAAGTTTCTGAATTAAATCAAAGGTTTTTGGAAAAATACATTTTCTACTATTTTAATTGATTACCTAATAATATAATCGATTATTTTGTTCTTAGTTCTTTCTAGAAAACTCTTCAAGAACAATGTAATCGATTACATATCGGATTAATCGATTATTTTACCCACGTTTACATATAAACAGCCTTGATAAATGTTTTAATCGATTACCAAAGGATAGTAATCGATTACATCATATGTCTCTAACTAACTATTTTGATACATTAATCGATTACCAAATATTGTAATCGATTACGTAGTTCAAACATGTTTTGTGAAGCTCTCTATCTTAATCGATTACCAAAATCCATAATCGATTACACAGTGTATCTCAAGTTTATCAAGCTTCTGTCTTAATCGATTACAAGACGGAATAATCGATTATTCTGTTCGTTGCTCATACCCAGATTTCTGTAGAACACATTAATCGATTACATAAGTGAAATAATCGATTACATAAGTGAAATAATCGATTATTGGGCGCGTTTAATCGATTACTGACAGTTACAAAAGTTTGTTATAAACAGAACCCTTGCTCAGCTTGTTTTGTAAATTGACTAATTCGTAATCTGAGCCAGCTTAAGCTTTCTAAATACTTTCTTGGTGATTTCTGGGTTCTGAGTTCTTGCTTTCACTAATACACTTGTGGGTTATTGAGTGATTCTTGAAGCAAGAAGATTCTTTTCAAAGTTTAAGGAAGGAGATGTTTTGAGTTTTATTTTCATCTTTCAACCTGATTCATTCATTCATGTGCATCATCATTCACTGGATCATCAGATGATTTCGTTCCTTAACTTAGTGGTTGTAATTCTGTTTTGAATTTGTATTTTATTTTCTATTGTAAATGGGTTTCTTGCTTGTAATCTAGAGATAGGGTTTCTCTAGGGGTTGTGCTGAGTAGTGTTCTCAGTGGGTTTGTCTCTAAGTTTCTAATAGTGTTTTAGAATTACTGAACTTTATCTAGAGTTGATAAAGAGAGATTTTGTAATTACTTGTAAGAACAGAAATTTGCAATGGTGGAACTTCACTCTAGAGTTGAGTGGAAGAAAACTGGATGTAGCTTCATAGTGTTTGAAGTGAACCATTATAAATCTCTTGTCCTTTGATTTTAATTTCGCTCTTGATTATTTCCTATCCATCTTGATTGTCTTGCTTTGCTTATCAATTTAATCTTGAGCTATTGGATACCTTGGGCTGAGCATTTGATTGAATAAGTACTCTGGGTTTCAAAAGTAATAAAGATCCTAAGGAAAACTTTGATTTTGTATTAAGAATTTTTAATTTACCAAGGTTTAACCAATTCACCCCCCTCTTGGTTAAGTGTGAAGTGTTCCTATATTTTACACATATCCGAGCAAGTGACTAAGTGCCTGGTATGTCAGAAGCTTAAGATCGAGCATCAGAGGCCAGCGGTCCTGTTACAACCCTTGCTGATCCCAGAGTGGAAGTGGAATAGTATCTCCATGGACTTTGTAGTTGGGCTACCAAGGACTCAACCTGGATATGACTCCATCTGGGTGATTGTTGACAAACTAACCAAATCGGTTCACTTCCTACCTGTCCGGACTGGCTTTACCACAGAGAAGTTGGCTCGGTTATATGTCAAGGAGATAGTTAGATTGCATGGCGTCCCAGAAGGCATTGTCAACTATAGAGATCCGAAGTTCACCTCAAGGTTTCACGTGTCTGGCCTACACGACGTGTTTCACGTGTCTCAACTACGAAAGTATGTAGCAGACCCTTCACATGTGGTGGAGCCGGATACGAGGCAGATTAAGGAGAATCTAACGTGCCTTATGCGACCAGCCCAGATCCTCGACAGAAAGAAGAAGGAGATTCGAAGTAAGACGATCCCCATAGTCAAGGTACAATGGGAAGGAAGGACTCCCGAGGAGGCCACTTGGGAGTGGGAACAGGAGCTCATGTAGCTATACCTCGAGTTGCTTGATGGGTAAGATTCTTCGAATTTTGAGGACAAAATTCTTTGAAAGGTGGGGTGAATGTAAGGTCTCGGGTGCCCACGTGGCACTTTAACGTTTTAATGTTGCAATTACGTAGTAGCAATAATAATTATGGTAATGACCCTATGACTAATCCAGATTAGTGTGACCGGGGTGTCACACAAGGGGGGTGCAAGTTGGAACTCGAATAAGGGAGGGGTGTAAATAGAACCTTTTGAAGCCGGGTTCGTACTGAGTGTGTTAGTAATTACAAGGAAACCGGGTTAGAGTGTGACCAGGTTATTGCGTATGTATCCTGGGAGTAAGCGCTGAAAAGAAAGGAACCCGAACGAGGTCGTGTAGTGATGGCCAGGGCGGAACCCAGACAAGGTTATTTGGGCTATACTTACCTATGGGAAGTCTTATGCCTATGCACATGATCAGCACTGATTGTCAGGTCACTGGGGTAACATATGTTGACTTAGTAATATATGCGACGTGTGTTACTCTCATAGTATTTATATAGTGTATGTGTGGGTTATTTCGTGCACGACTCATTTTCTTCCTTTGTCCCTTCACCAAAAAAGTGTTCCTTCTCTCTCTCCCTTCTCTATTTCCGCCATTGACAAACGAAGGAAAGCTTCTAGTTTAGGGAAGAGAAGGTGATTCTTGGGACGCTCGAGCTTGAGAAGCTGTTCCCTAGACTCTTTGACAATCTTAGAGGTAAGAAACGCCGGTCGAACATTAAAATCCAACTGTTATGGATTTTAGGCTAGGTCGTGATAGACCCTTTGGGGGTCTGCATGTCGCCTATGGGTAACTCGTTCTTGTAACCTGGAAGTGTATGAAGCTTCCTTACATGCAACAGGTAAAAACCGTTATTGATTTATTGCATGCATGTATGTAGGGCGCGATGCTGAAGATTATGGTGTTTGAAATCACGAGGTCGGACGAACCAGTGAGGAGCGCCCGACAGGTAAGCTCCCTGTTCTTGAGAGTCCTTCTCTGGACCGCGTTCCACCATACTCCGAGGGAGTGATGGTTATTATATGTCATGATGCATATGTTGAAATTGGGTGTTATTGCTTTCTGATTGAGAACATGTATATGATTTGCACTGTGATGCTTTGTTGTGATATGTGAGATTCTCTGGCCAGTAGAATGGACAAATGCGGACTTAGAGCCATAGACGTCCACGCGGAACCCAGAGGGAATGTGCCCATTAAGTTGAATGATTTGCCTTAGGGGGTGTCTGCACGAAGTCCTGGGGGAATGTGCCCATTAAGTTGGATGATCTTCATCAGGTAGGGATATACAAGGGAATGTGCCCATTAAGTTGGATGATCTCTCTTGTTATATCCGTGTGATTATATACATGTGATGTGTTCTGTTGTAAGCCAGGATGACTAGATTGTGTAATGTCATTTTGATGCTTTGTGTCATGGAAGTGAACTCGGGAAAGGAGAAGCCTCCAGAACCCGGAGTTTACTGAGATTATTATCTCAACCTGGTTGGGGAATTATATGTTATTGTAGGTGACGAGCACTAGGAGGACGACAGATCCCGGGTAGCGAGGCAGTCCGAGGGATTCCAGACGAGGGGCCGAGCCGAGACGGGTTCTTAGTGAACCTTAGTCTATTTTGTATCATGTGGCTCTGTAATTTTGGTTATGTATTTACGTATGCTTTTAATCTGGCCCTGAAGGGTGTCATACCCGGGGTCTTATAAGTTGTAAACTTATTACCATACATAATGCAAAGTTTTTCATCCTATTGTTGACGTATGATGATGTCATTGTATTTGTCGCTTCCTTTATTAGTTTTGTTAAATTAATTACTGCGCTTAACGACCATAATGTAATGTTAACAAATGGATGCATACGGGATGTTACATATTATGCAGGACAATGGACTCTATTTGTCTTGGATATGAATTGTTTATTAATTAATGAAAAACATATTACATAACTATCAGCACGTACTACATCACTGGTCCTGCATGCGTGAAGGGCAGTTACACCTATTGTGACCAACAACCTTATAATAACCACATCTTGTACAAGTCATCGACCCTTCCCTCGAATCCATTTCATTGCTTATGCATGTACTCTTTGGCCTTCCTTTTTTTACGTCTCAACGACACATCTGGTATCACGGTGGATGGTCCAGATGGTGGTATGAAGTCCTCATTTCCAATTGGAAACCACTGTGGTGAATACACTTGACATTGATACACGACACTATATACAGAGTCTACATATTGTCTGGGATCGTGGTGTGTGGATCGACATGCTGTAATAACATGACTACACAGGAACCTGAAGGCAATGAACTCACCACATTGACAATTTCATTCACCTAATGAGACCGACTGTAACGACCCACCACGTCACTACTATATCACTAACTCCTAATCATTCCATAAACATGTTTTAACTGAAGATCTCTTTAATTTAATTTTAAAAATGGTGGTACATTTTCCTCGTGAACACATTACTACCATAGTCATAAACAAGACACGTATAAAAACCTCCCAATTTCATAAATATATGCATATACAAAACATGGTTTAGTTCTAAGTACAATTATCCATGTCTAAAATGTACAAGTGTTTTACAAATGAAATAAGAAATGAAACGTCGGGGTGTAATTAGCAAAACACTAGGGAATGTCCATTAAAACAAGGGGTATGATTAGCAAAATACAACTTTTTCCTGGGATCTAGTCCATCGGCATCCCGATTACTTGGCGGCTCCAACCAAAAGTGGTCATCTTTCCGGTCACCTACTGCTGCCCATCTGCTCACATGAACACGGTTCACGATCATCACAGGTACCAAACCACCCGGTACAACAAAACAAAGGTGAGTTCATTATGTAAAATAACAAGCAAAAGATAACATCAGTTAAGGAAGACAACCTAAGCGTCATATTATCATCACAAAATCTAGGTATATCAACACGCAACCAACATCAACAGGCATCCAGGAACATTCCACAAGTCAAATTATAATGCCTAGCATGATGCATGCTCTTGACTCAGCTCTCAGCATGCAATGTGGTACCATCACGGAAATAGGCCATCCTTGTGGTCAGATGATGCAGTAGCTTGTAAGGGTCACTCTGTCGTGCACAGGAAGCACCCCCATGGTGATCATCCAAATGGGTGTCAGAAGGAGTTCCAACAGACGTGGCCCCCTAGTACCCCAGTACCCTACAACCAATCATCAATCCTATTTCCATCATGCAAAATGTTGTATGTCTCTCATTGATGGAGGTCCATTGCAAGCTAAAGGTCTAGAAGGAGAGCTTGAAGCACTTCCTTTGGTGAGCTTTAAAGGACCAATGACAAGAGCTAGGACTCAAGCACTTGAGGACCACATCCAAGCTAACTTGGACAAGCATGAAGAGGCACACCAACTCAAGGACAAGGGCTGGATTTTATACTCTAAAGTTGAATTTAATTTAATAAATTCCAGCATTTGTTAGTGGCAAATTAGTTGTAATAAAAAGGCTTTAAGTGCATTAGTGTAAAGCTTTGTAAGTGCATTTGTGTGTGAAGTGTTGGCTGCACTTAAAGGCTGAAAAACTGCACCTTAAGCCTTAATATACTGCACCTTATACGAATTAGGATAGTCAAAATGAGCTTAGGGAAGTTTGCATTACAAGCTCATTTAGCTTCTTAAATTGCACTACATTTCATGTCAGTTTCATGTGCATTTAGGCTCAGCAATTTCGTGCATATAAGGCTGCCCAAACTATTTGTAGACACTTTTGACCATTTTGGAATACAATCAGAATTTGTGAGAAGTTTCTCTTTGTTCTTGTGCAAGAACCTCTTGTTTCTTATCAATGGCTTCAAGCTATTGTGGCGATTCTTCCTAGGCTTATTGGAAAGCTTTTCCATGGTGCCATCCACCTTCATCCCTTACCTTCTTCCACCTTCCATTGCTGAAATTAAAAACCCCTAAACAGCCAAGGTTCCACATGAAAGTGCTACAGTTTTTGTTCTTAAGAAAAGCTTGAAGTTTGGGTTTCAATGCAAGGAAGATTTGGGAAAACTTAATGGCTGTGGGTGCAGCCATACATCACTCATGGGCACCATCAACGTATGGGCCAGCACAGGAACAACCCCGTCCTGGCTAGGATCTCCATACCCACCCATGTACATACATTCCGCCCCAAACAAGGGCCGCCCTAACATGGGCTCATTGATGCACTGACCGTGGTCCTTGTAAGGTTCACCACTCGGTCCCGGCATCTCACGTGTCTACACATAGCATATCTCCATAGCTCCATCAATGTATGGCCCGGCCCGGGATCAACTCGTCCTGGCTAGGATACTGCCATACACCCCCGTGGGTATCTATGTATATCCACTCGCATTCAGCTCACCATGGGCATCGTCAATGTATGGCCCGGCCTGGGAACAACTTGTCCTGGCTAGGATACTGCCATACACCCCCATGTTATCAATGCGTACATAATCTCAAGCCATTACATAGGCTGATCTCAATTATTATCACAGTAGACACATATGTCCCTTACACATCATCCACAATCACCACAAACAAATGAGCTAGTGTGAAGTATTAGGTGTCCGGATTGGCACCTAGCTATATTAACTTGAGATAAGAATCTGAACAAAGTCGGACGAAGGCGGATACGATCAGTCAAGGTCGGCAAAGGTCAGTAAAGGGCGATCAAAAAGGGGTAAAGGTTGGACAAGGGAAGACAAAGGTGGACAAGAGCAGACGAGGTCGGAAGAGGTCGGTCGAAGTCGGATAAAGGCGGTCAAGGATTCAAGGGCTTGAACTTAACAATTTTAAAGAGAATCGCCCAACTGAGTAAAGGACCCAGTGGCTCTCTTCCCGAGGAAGCACGAGCTCATTCGAGTTAGGGAACCCGGTAGTTCACTCTCTTGAAGCAAACTTGAGCTCAACAACTCTAAGGTATCATCCTGAGTAAGGAACCCGGTATGCCGATGTCTGCCAACAAGGACTAAGTCACGTTCTGCATGCACACATGCATGCTACATAACCCGCTTAACTTGGCCTACCCATCCCAGTAGTTGACATCAAAACACAAGGGGTTGGTGCCTATGTGTAACATGGCCAACCCATCCCGGTACCCAGCACCTCCACGAACACTTCAACAAAGTGTCTTGGGAGTTTTTCAGCATCAAAATGCCAACTTCACACACATGAACGAGAAGTTCTTACAGCATCAACTCCCCTTTTCCAGAACACCATTAACCAATGTTGTTAAATCGGCGAGTTGACTCGGTAAACTCGTCCGAGTCAACGTTTCTGCCCCCAAATTGAGTCAACTCGATAGTGAACTCGGAAATGGGTGTAGACTCGGTAAACTCGCGAGTCAACTTGGTAAACTCGATTGAATCGCTGAGTTGACTTAGTGTGTATTTATAAAAAAAATTAGGTTTTTCAAAACCCATTCAGGCCATTCTCTATTCTTCGGTCTTCTCCCTCTCATGCCCGAGCCCAAAGGTAAGTGCTCCATTCTCCGGTCTTCTCCATCTCATGCCCGCGCCCAAAGGTAAGTGCTCCATCTCCGGTCTTCTCCCTCGATCCCTCTCTGTTTCGTATTGTTATTATTGATTGTTGAGATTGAGACTGTTGAGCTTGAGATTGTGTCGAATTGTTGAGTGTTCTGTGTGTTTACTACAATAACAGAACTTCTATGTGTTTGCTGCTATGTTTGTTGAGTGTTCTATGTGTTTGGTAGTGTGTTCTGTTTCTGTCGAATTGTTGCTGATTGAGTGTTTGTGTTTTGCTATTTTCAGAATTTTGTTTGTTGAAGAATTAAGAATGGCTTCACCTACTGCAAGTGCCCATGATAGCACTCCTGGATCGGAGAGTGGGAGTGTTAGTAATAACCCTGTTATTGTTGGAAGAAAAGTGCCAAATGCTCCTGGAAATAGAACAGATCCTGGTTGGAAGTATGTTGTTGCAATTCCAGGAACTAAAAAAATGAAATGCAAGTTTTGTCCAAAAATAATGGGTGGTGGAGGAGTTTACCGTGTGAAGCACCATTTGGCAGGAACGTCTAAAGATATTGAGCCATGTAAATCGGTGCCTGAAGAAGTGAAGATAGATATGTTAAATGTGCTTATTGGAGGACAAGAAGGAAAGACATTGCCATCAATACCACTGAATGAGGAAGTTGTTTGTTCTCAATATAAAAGAAAAGATCATGAAGGTGGCTCATCTCAGTCATCTGGCTCTATCTCTGATATTTTCAAGAAAACTAGATCATCTCCTCCCGTATCCATTAGCTCCATATTTGTAACACCCCAGACGTGTTATCATTAACAATATCATAAGCGCTCTATCAGAGTTAAACAAACGCAGTGCGGAAGCAACATAAACGTTTTCTTGATTTCATTATGCATGGAATGTAAAACCACATACAATACATCATCAACAAGCCACTTACTGATCCAAATAACATAACCTATACTAACATAGGCAGAAAGCATAAGAACTAAAACAGAGAATAATAAGGAGAACTATACTAAGAATCTGTACATATACATGCTCACAACAAGACCACATCGGGTCATACATCAAAATATGTACAGAACTATGGGTGTACACTCACACCCTATACAAGACAGAGATCAAATAAAGATTCTTCTAATCTTCATCTGCAGCCCATGACACTCCAGCATACTCTGATAGGGTTTCCTGCCCCGTGGTTGCTTCTCTCCTCTAGAGCACCTGAAACCACAACCCACAACAGGGGTGAGATATACATCTCAGTAAGCTCAGGGTTCTGGGAGATCCTCCATTACCCTGGTTCACCCCCAAGCACAAAACACATAGAAAGAAACATAAAAAAGCCCAGGACACCGTCCTAGTTATTACACCTTCCCCAGCTCTCTAGGTATTAACTGGATGCTATCAGCATCGGAGGTATTCCACCTCATACAGGCTCTCAAACCATCTCAGACTCATCTCCCAGAGGTACCATAACATCGTGTCCATCCTAGGACACTTCTCGTACCAGAGAGGCACCGCCTCATCACTGAACCAGCATTGCTTGAGTCACCTACTCCGGACTTCACATATACACACTGCTTGAGGAATCTCTCAACTCAGGACTTCAAGAATCCAGATATGGCTCATCTAAGAGGTCCTCGACTATTATCCCCTCGGGAAGCCCTCTCTTAGAGATACAACATATCTGTCCACTGCCTGGTCTCACCAAGTCTTCCATAACATATGCCTGGGCAAGAACATCCATAAATGGGCAATCACCTCCAGGACTTCCACAACACATGCCTGAGGAGTCAATCCACACAGGGAGCACCATCCATCAGGACTTCCATCTCAACTGCCTGGGGAGTCATCCACAACGGGAGCACCGTCCACCAGGACTTCTATCTCAACTGCCTGGGGAGTCATCCACAATGGGAGCACCGTCCCACAGGACTTTCCTCTGCCTGGGGAGTCATCCACAACGGGAGCACCGTCCACCAGGACTTCTATCTCAACTACCTGGGGAGTCATCCACAATGGGAGCACCGTCCCACAGGACTTTCCTCTTCCTGGGGAGTCATCCACAACGGGAGCACCGTCCACCAGGGCTTTCCTCTACATGCCTAAGGGAGATCACCTCACACCGGAGGCACTCAATCCCTTAGTACTTCCATAACCACTGGCCTGGAAATCCATCCAGGACTTCATCATCATCAGTGCCTAAGGAGGAACATCCAGACGGGCAATCCACCCTTAGGACTTTAATCGGAGAGCAGTGGCACCTCCCATGGAATCTCAACTATTCCAGGGAGTCCTCAAACTCTTCCTCTGGCTAGGGAACCTCAACTAGCCCGATACTATCGCAGTATCCTATAGGTTCCATCACCTGCAACCTCAGGTGCATTTTCATTCTCACACTATCTCAGTGTCTATCCTAGGGTTCATCATGCATTCATATATCTCGAACGGTCTGAGTATCACTCTAAGAACCATTCTTCTAACCTCTCAGGCTTCAGTCATACCTAATCATCTAAATAGACCATTCCGGCCTTTCATTCAACAGCATGCCCATAACAAATGCAATACAAGCATGGCATGCGTCAATCACCCACTTGGGTGGTAAACAAGAGAAAGGGAATAATCCCCAGAGCGATGAGCTTACCTGGCAAACCGTGCCTCACAGTTCCAGCCTCTTGAATAACGGTCCGCTTCTCTGACACCCTCAGTGTCAAGCCCTAACAAGGCACACAAACATATATCACAGACCATTCAGGCACATAAACAAACATTAGCTCATCAAACAGTCCTCAACTGCCTCTATGAAAGGAACCTCAGTCCTTTCTATCAACCCAGGTTATCTCCCTAAGATTCATCAGGCTCACTCATCACAAGCCTGTCCATAGACCCTCAGTGGTCTAGCTCAACTCAACCATGGGCTCAGAGTCATTACAGACTCATACACCAGCCATTCACTATGAGCTCAGAGCTCAACAACCCAAATCCTCAGGGTTTCCATAGGGCTTGGACGGTCTATCTCACAAGACACCGTCTTCATGGCCTAACAGGCACCTCAAGCCCATCCACATGGCTCTCGCATGTCCCGAAACAAGTGACTTAGTCCAAGTCACACATGCACAGCCTAGAGCCAAAACCAACAGTCACCAAATCACAAACTGAAAGCTAATCCTTCCTCCTCTCATGATTCTAAGCACTTCTCTCAACTGGACCCAGAGCTAATTCTAGCTCTATCACAGATGGGTCACTATTCATCAAAACCCTCAAATCAGAAATTAACCGGAGAAACTCGAGTTTCTTACCTCAGAACAGCCGAGGAAGGCCTCTGGGCTACTCTCCCTAGCCTTGGTGCACTAAACCACCGCCGTTCCTCGCCCAATCTCGAGTTCTCTGCAGCTTTCTCAGAAAAGGGGTTTTCAATGAATAGGGAGGAAGGATTTTGGCTCAAACTTGGTTTCTAGGAGGTTTACTAGGCTTTAGAAGGTGTTTGGGGTCACAAGGCATGGCCATGGGAGCTTGGGAAACTCTCCAATGGAGTTCTGGGCGCTGGAGGAAGAAGAAGAAGCAATTTTTTTCAAGCAAAAACGCGAAAATGGCCTTTTATAGGCCCCCCAGCGAGAGTCCCACGCTACCAGCGTGGCCCCCCACGCTATCCACGCCAAGAATGCGCAAGAAATGGCCTTCTGGAGCATTCCCACGCTAACCGCGCCATATCTGACGCTAATCGCGCCAGATGAGCGAACCTGGGGGTCTCCAGGGCCATTCTGGCGCTAACCGCGCCATAATCCACGCTAATCGCGCCACATGGCCGCGTCATGGCGCTGGATCTCACGCTAATCGCGCGGCACTATTCACAGGCCAAATTTACGTCGCTAATTCCGTCGCAAAATCCGTCGCTAACGCTTTTTCTGACGGAATTTAGCAAATTTAAACTTTTCTTTCTTTTTCTCTTAATTACTAAACCTAGGTTATTATAATATTCAAGAAGAGCTTGAGGGGGGAGGCATGTCTTGACATTTGTACAACTATGTACAACAATGGAATTCCTTTTAATTTTGTGAAAAGTGATGATTTTGCTAAGATGTGTGAATCTATTGCTAGACATGGACCGGGCTTCAAGCCACCATCTTATCATGAGTGTAGAGTAACATTTTTGAAGAAGAAATATGATATGACAATGGCGGCTGTGCAAGAACATAGGGATATGTGGAAGAAAACGGGCTGCACAATCATGATTGATGGGTGGACTGATAGGAGAAGAAGAACACTCATCAATTTTGTGTGCATAGTTGCATGGGAACTGTGTTCCTTAAGTCAATTGATGCATCTCACATGACCAAAATAGCTAATACGGTTTTTAAAATGATTGAAGAAGTGGTAAAAAAGGTTGGTGAAGAAAATGTTGTCCAAGTTGTGATGGACAATGCTGCAAATTATTAAGCTATTGGAACTTTGTTCATGCAGAAAAGAAGTAAATTGTATTGGACACCTTGTGCTGCTCATTGTATTGATTTGATGCTAGAAGATTTGGAGAAGAAAATTCCTCTTCATAAAGACACAATCTTTAAGGGAAAAAAATTACAACTTATATCTATTCAAGGACATCACTCATTCCAATATTGCACAAGTTCACCGATGGCAAAGATTTGATTAGACTTGCTGCAACTCGCTTTGCCACATCCTATTTGACTTTGAAGTGCCTCCATGACAGCAATCATCCTATAAGAAGAATGTTCATGTCAGATGAATGGAAAAATAGCAAATTTATAAAGACAACAGATGGGATACTTATTGAAAATATAGCAATAGACACAAATTTTTGGAAAAGGGTTCAAGTTTGTTTGATAGGGGCACTTCCTTTAATTGAAGTGCTTCAGATGGTTGATTTAGATGAAGCAGCCATGGGCTCCATTTATGAGGCGATGGATCATGCCACGAAAAAATTGAAAAGGGTTTAAAAAAAAAACCTACATTGTAAGTTATCAATTAATTTATGTTGGTTAGAATTATAAACTTCTTTAACTCAAAATTAATTGTTTTTTTTTTAATTTCTTAGTTGTCAGCCTATTTGGGATGTCATTGATACAAGATGGGAGAGGCAACTCCATAGGGATTTGCATGCTGCAGGTTATTACCTTAACCCAAAACAATAGTTTTCTCCTTCATTTAAACTTGATTATGAAGTCAAGAATGGACTA
>QARZ01039154.1:0-15582 GCA_013407115.1 Glycine latifolia
GACCTAAGTGCAAAAATTATACCACTTGTTTCAAGTAGGTGGTGCTAGGGGTGGAGTGGTTGGGTGGTTTGGGAGAAGTCAAAGCCTCTTTTGACAAGCTGACTTTGGCTATTAAAGTCCAGAATAAAAGGATTATACTAAAGGGTAAACCGGAGTTGATTAAATCTGCTATTAGCTTAAAGCTAATGAAAGCGAGCAAGGGAGAGTATAATAACCAAGGTTAAATAAATAAAAGAAAAAGAAAGAAAGTTTAAAATTTGCTAAATTTCGTCAGAAAAAGCGTTAGCGACGGATTTTGCGACGGAATTAGCGATGGATTTTCTGGCGCGGTTAGCGCCAGAGATGCTGGATTTTGGCGCGGTTAGCGCCAGAAGTGCCCCAGAAAGCCTATTTTCACCAGAATTTGGCGCGGATAGCGCCATAGTGGCGCGATCAGCGCCAGAACGCGACCTGGACCACTATAAAAGGCCATTTTCGCGTTTTTGGGCTTTAAAACTGCTTCTTCTTCTTCCTCCTTGAGCCAGGCAGCCATTAGAGCACCTTAGAAGCTTCATATCTCCATTATAAGCCATTAAAACACCTCCTAATCACCTTTAAACCTGATTGGAACCATTTGGAAGCCAAAATCCAGCCTTGATTGTGAGAATTTTTGAGAGAAACCTATTCCCCTGAGGTTTTGGAGAGTTTGAACTGTGGGAGAGGAAAAAGGGAAACCCAGGACACCAGAGCTAGGAGAAAGACTTCTCAAGCCTTTCCTCTATTGATCTGAGGTAAGAAACTCTTGTTTTAACCGTTTAATTTGTGGATTGGGGATTTGATGAATAGTGACCAATTGATTATAGGGCTGGAATTAGGCTTAGGTTCTTTAGAAAAGTGTAGTCAGGAGGTTGTTCTGAGTAACATGGAACTTTGAAATCGAAATTGTGATGAAGTTTGAGTCTGGCTTTGGGAAGGAAGAAGGGTGTGTAAATGGAAGGTACTGTGGCCTGAATTAACTTAAGTACTTTTACAAAAGTTATTCATGAGGCCAAATAATCGGTGAAAATGTGTTAAAATATGTGTTTTGACTGAGTTGAACCCATGTGGGTTCTTGATATTGATAAGCCTTGAATTGAGCTGCACAGAGTTTTAAAAGGGACTCTGAGGCCTTAGTTAAGGCTGAGGCAGACCATTGAGGGTCAATGTATAGCCTGGTAAAAGTTGGGATAAGATAAACCTTAAGTTAAAAGACATGTATTGTTTATGAGTGGAAGGGTGTTTCCTTCCATATAAACGGTTGAATGCCGTTTCTGATGGTTTGATTCATGCCTACTGTAGGGCGTGACGTGCATACTGCTGGTAGAGATCACCCAGAGACTAAGGGAACTGATTTTGAGCTACGACCAGGTAAGCTCAGTGTTTTCAGTGATTGTTTCCCTGCTTGTGTTTCACTACACCCAATATGGGTGACTGCTTGATATGACTTGTATTCTAATGTGTTATGATGTTGTGGTACTGAATTGTACTGATTATTGATGAAATGGTTTAATGATGGCTGGCAACTGCATGCTAGCTAAACCCTAAGATGGGGTGTATTGATTTTGAGCACACTGAGTTAGTGTATATTTTGATGATTATATTGAATACACTAGTATAGTGTATGGTTGCATGAATTTTGTTCTGAACTGATTGTGATGTGATTGCTTGAAATTTACTGGCCAGTAGGATGTGGTACTATGGACCCCTTGGGAATGTGCCCTTAAGTGGATGATCTTCCCTGGGATAATCCATAGGCGTTCATGTAAATCCTGAGTAGATGATCCTATTCAGGTATTGGGCGGCAAGTCCTGGGTAGATGTGCCTTTCAGTAGATGATCCTACCTGGGCATGTGTTGAGCGAATCCTGAATAGATGTGCCCTTCAGTGGATGATCCTATTCAGGCAATGTGTGTTGATTAGATGCTGGTATTGTGTTGTTACTTGCATGTAACAAATTTTGGTCAGCCGAGAAGGCTGTTAATCTGATGAGAATTCTGTTTGATTATGTGATCTATATATATATATATGTATATATGTTGTGATATTGGGAAGTGAACCAGGGAGAGGGAAACCTCTGAGAACCCTGAGTTTACTGAGATATTTATCTCACCCCTGTTTGGGGCTCATGTTGCAGGAGCTGAAATCGAGGTCACTAAGAGATCCCAAAGCAAGAGGCCTGCACTGGGATAGTGTGAAGATCATCCTAAGCTTAGATGATTGAGCTTGTGAGCTCAGATTTTGTCCATTTTGTCTGTATTTTGAGGCCTAGGCAGTTGTATAGCTGGAGACTGAAACACTTGTATATGACAATTAATTCACCATATATGTAAGAAGTATGTATATTATGTTGGATTTATGCTTCCTTTACTGTTCATTTCCATGCATGCTGCGTTACTTTGATATTGTATAATGTTAATACGCCGGGTGCACACGGGGTGTTACAGAGAGTGTCATAAGAGATATTGGGTGGAAGTTAACACATTAGAGGTCCCACACCGATAACTTTTAAACTCATGGATTGTAGTTTGCTTCTCCTCACAAAGAAAATGCAGAAAAAAGGGAACTTGTGAGTCTTATTATTCATTCTGGTGTCCCTCTTTCACTATCTTAAAAACCAAAAACACAAAAGACCACAACAAAAAGGTTAGAGTACCCACCACTTCATATGTTCCACACAAAAAAACTCCCTCAAAAAGGTTGTGTGTGCAATAGAATTTACATTATGAAACTTAGTATTGAAGAATCATAGACTCAAAGAAAGAGAGTAGAAATTATATTTGCAGTAATCTGATCACAAGGTTGATTGGACTAACACGAGCAGAATAACAAATAATAAACATAAAGAAACACATTGTCACCATGCAACGCCTCACTCCCCGTCCCTAGCTTGACAAAGCCAAAAGAAGGAGAAAATACAACACTTAATTAAAACCACTCAACACATCACATCATAATTCTTATGACAAACCAATATTCATTTTAAGACGAATATTTTTTTCTTCCCCAAATCATCATTTCTTGTCATTCACCAACGTTTATTTCGGAGAGACAATCTCGTACAACACACCTAAAGCATGCAAGACACATCTCACAATACGTAGAAACAAAGAAAAGCAAAAGGGTTGGTTGATTGGGATCGAAGATCAACCATAGGAATGCCATGTAACCAGGTCAAAGAAGCATCGTGCGAATTTCATCAACATATTAATTAGACCCCCTCAAAATAATGGTGAAAGTCAACCAAATGTCACGTGGGGGAAATAAATAATGTCACGTGATGGATTAAACATTAGGAGAGAGCTAACTAACATCATAACGCGGCCCATGGAACCAAATTAGCAGAGCCTCACTCCCACAATAAAGTAATAGGACTTAAAACTGCTGAAAAGGCTAAGGCTGGCTACAGAAATGCATTTTAAATTTCTAATCAACAAGTCTCCAAGACAACATATCAGAGCAATGTCAGAGCTTTATAAACAAAAGGCAAGGTCAAGTCACATAATTTCTAACATGTACATAATATACCTTTTTTAAGGTGCAACAAACTTCAGAGAAATCACCAGGAGAAATTCTTTTAGTTGATGCAAGCTTTGTTACGTCGGCAATAGGCTCCTTCCGTTCAGACCATTTGGTAGCTTTTTGAATATTAACAACACTGATAATCAAAGTATATGAAAAATGAGTATATTAGTACTACAACGGAAAGACAAAACATGTCTGAGAAAAAGAAAAACACACTCCACATACTAAATCTGACATACCATCATTCCCAGATTCTTCAGAAGGGCCAGGACCCACAATAAATGACACAGCTTCCTATTCAGGTTCCTTATCTTGCTCAGATCTACAACATAAGAGAATAAAATTGTAAAGGCCATACAAAGTGGTGTAAGCATCAGCTGTGTCTGCTAAAAGTTGGTCGCAGTCCAGTGGCTAATGCCATCTTTTGTTACTAAAATAAAACCTTACGAAGCATGTTGAAATCTGGAACTACCACCTACAATTATGTCATTATACTTCAGAAAAAACAATATATTTATAACAATGCTTGGCAGGACTTGAATATGCCTCTGAATTGTGTGCTCATGATATTAACTCTCCCAACATTCAATTATTCTATTTCTTTGAGAAATATTTTAGCATCTATGACCCTCTATACACATTTTTTTAACAGTTTTACATCAGAGTATGTCGTGTGATTCTTTTTCTTTGTGAATCTACTAGATTTGAACCTGTGCAACGCACAAGCTATTTCTCTTTATTATTATTATCATTAATTACTAAACCAAGCCAATGAATAATGCAAACATACTGTCTCCTTTTATACTTTTCACATATACATTTTTCCTTAATTGAACTGCTGGTGAATGTAATATGAAAAAAATACAGATTTTGATATAATATATGCCTCCTAAAATGGTGAATGGTAAAACATTATCTTTCAAGCATCTAGACCCTATATACAAAGAATTCACATGATGGAAGGAAGTCCATAATCCTTTTCCCTCCTAGCTTAAGACAATAAAGAAAATAGGCATTTCAGAAGCAAGCAAATACACAGGTGTTTATCCTAAATTCTCATAACCCTTACCCCGAAGCAAATGGCAAAAGAATTCGCTATCAAAAGAGAAAAAACTATTCATCGAATACACCAATCAATACCGGATAAGTGATTGCATTGAAATTTAAACTTTATATATTTCAAGTATAACATTATTAATCATATTCATGTACACCCAACAATACGTGTCATTCATCTATTATTTAACTTTGTTAATTTAATTTATCCATCCTGTATTCAATATGATGGAAAAATTATTAAGTAGCTCTCAATTCCTTAATTTTGATCAATCTCAAAGAGACTATTTAAGTTTTTTAATTTTAAAAAATAATTAATGAACATGTCATGTAAAGATTAACTAGAATCATAAACTAGATGATGATCCAAAAACACTTAATAATTTTTCCATAACCGAGTTCACATTCATTAACCCCTGCATTTCCAAGCAAAAATTAGTGGCCACATTGAAGCCGAAAAATCCCCTTCCTTATCTGCCTCGATGTACCACCTACGTCTCTATAACAGATTACATATATCCCCATAATAATATTGGTCATTTTCATATCACCAACCTATCTATCATTCACTTAATATCTATAAAAGCATTCTGCTCCACTATAGTTCCCACAGATTGCCAAAACAATTAACCTATTATCCTTTCCATCTTTCCAAAAGCAACAAATTAAGAAATATCTAGGATTTCCAATTATCAATAAGGTGATGAAGCTAATAAGCATTCTTCTGTTTCCTATTAGCACTCTTTGCTCTCATATTTCCTACCCCCACTTTAGCCCAGTCACTTGCTCTAGCCCCTAAATCCCCAGCCAAACCAGCCCCTGCCACACCAGCCCTAGCTCCAGCAAAACCATTGGTTCCCTCATATCCCAATCACCTTTATCTAATTCTTCTTCTAATCAAGACATCATCAAAACTCAAAGGAAGGCCAAATCATTCAACACACTGATCCGCATGCTCAAAACCACCCAAATTATCAACCAAGTCAATGCACAACTTGTAACTACAAAATCTGGAGGAGGTTTAACCATCCTTGCACCTGATGATGGTGCCTTCTCACAATTCAAATCAGGTTACTTCAACTCTCTCGGCGATTGCCAACAAAAAGCATTGATACAGTTTCATGTTCTTCCAGTTTATGTGTCCAGCTCTAACTTTGACTCTCTTAGCAATCCAGTGATGACACTGGCCAGTGATAGCCCCAATGGGTATCAAATAAATGTGACAGCTTATGGGAACAATGTGAATATTTCAACTGGGGTTGTGAATGCCACTCTCAGTGGCATTGTATACAGTGATAAGACACTTGCCATATATCATGTGGACAAGGGTGCTTATTCCTTTGTATTTCTCAAAGCCTAAGCCTCCAGCTCCTGCTCCCACATTGGCAAAGGCACCTAAAGCTGATAAGGATAACTCATCTGCACAAGATGATGATCTGGGAGAGTCAAATAAGGCCACTTCTACTGCCAAAGCCATCAATTTATTTAGCATTCATGGAACAATGTTGGTGTCCCTTGGTGTTGCTTTAGTCGCAGCAGTAACATTCTCCATATGAGGAAGAGTCATTTGTTGGTTGTTCCTTAATTTTTCAGAACAACTGTGAAGTTATCTTTATGCTCTTTTTCTTTGTTTTGTCTCTATTGTCGTATTCCATAAGATTGTTGTATTGCTTTATTTTCTTTAATTTCTTCAAATAAAAATAGTCTCTGCTATGTTTTGAGAAAGAGAAAACTGAATCGAATACTTGATTTTCTTATATTATGCTTTGATATTGCAAAGTGCAAATATAAAAATCCAATATACTGCTAGATGTTTGTTTGTGCACTGTTGGTTGGGTGGAATAAAATGTCTCAAGCATATAATAAAATGGCTTCAGCATGATGTATGATCACATTCTATTGGATAACAATATATTGGCATTGTCGTGTTCAAATGACTAAATATTTAATTTGCATGTGTCATTGTGGTTTATCTGACTCAAGGTGGTTTATTCCTTAAAGTTGTCTTTTTATTGTCAGTGTTTGCACCACAAAAGAAGAAATTTCAAACAAATATTCCAAAACAATTTAAGGAATAAAAACAAAAATAGAACACTTTTGATAAAAAGACATTCAAAATACTAACAACAATAAATGGGATCAAATTCAAAATAATTACAAAATAAAAGGAAGAAGTAAACAATATGGATGCGCATAAGTTGCAGCCACATGAATGCTGCAGTGAAACTAAAGGAGAACCTTGGTGAAAGGTAAACGATCATACCTGAATAACTCAAACAATGGTGTCGTCACCAAGTCCAAGCCTCTGGGTCACCTCAACTAGACACGACGGTGCTTAAGCAAAATGGAGACACACCGTGATGGAGAAGACGGCAAACGGTGTCGGAGAACGCGGTTGCAGCTTCAAGGAGGCTACTAGGGCATGAATGATGCTTAGTGTGACTCTCTCAGACGTTAAGGTGAATGACGTGGTGAGTAAGGGTATAGGGATTACTGAAACTGGTCGTGGACTATAACGGTGTCGTTTTAATTAACAAAAACCAATTTCTAAGACGGTTGTCTTTATAACCGTCGTCGTTTTGGAGAATCAAGGACGGTTTCTCCAATACTGTCTTTGAAATGTTGGTTTTATTTACAATTATGCCACCGAACTCCAAACAAGGACGGTCCTTGGCCAATCGACTTTGTACCTGCGTCCTTAAATAGGTTGTTTGTAGTAGTGATGAGCGAGATGGTCTTATTTCTCTTATACGTAGTTTTAGGAGGTGCCTGAACCAAACACTGATGAATCTGATTACCGTGATCGCGTATTGTACAATCATGAGATCTTGGTGGACACCAATTTGCATTGCTTACATAGTTTTGTTTACTCGTTGATTTATTTCACTTTATATATTAAAATAGAATAAATATAAATTTTTAAATTATATTAAAATATGAATTATTTGATTATCTTTTTATTATTGTTCAATTTTTATATAATTTGATACAAACAATCCTAATAATATGCACTGTTGTCCTTGGATCAAAGGTACGACAAAATAGAGTTCACGACTAAAAGAAATCCAATTTTTTTTTTAAAAAGATAAAACATGTTTGGAGTTCCGATAAAATTTAAAAAATATTAATTTTATTCTCATAAAATTTCATTAGTATCAATGTTAGAAGTCAGATCCTAGATATATCAATGGTCTCCCTCATAGAAGGAAATCATATGCCATATATAATAATAAAGAATTAATTAAATTAACCAAATTTGTTTGAAGTATAGGCAATTTAGAAAGTTGCATAAGTAAATATAAAACCTACATAAAAGTGGACTAGTCCAACCAATCTTACTTGCACAATTGAAAGAGACATTGATTTATCTCTCCATCAAATCAAATTAGCCAAAGGTATGCATTCATGAGCTTATGCTAAAGTTTCAATCATTTTCAGTCAATATTCGCACTAGAAAATTAAGAACATAAATCCAATAGCCTAAACAAGAACATCTATGCTCAGATTGATAAACTTTTCATACCAAAAAGGTTATATTTGTTGATAAGTTGTATAGAGTTCAACCATAGATAATCTCTTAACCATCCCATCAAATAGGTAGAAGATTCATTAAACTTCGAAACATTACCTTGTCGTAGTGTAATGTGTTTCCAATGCCAATAAAAAGTAACCCCCTCCCAATGGTATTATTTAACATCCACAAAACTGCCAAATAAAATCGTCCCAAGCCTAAATATCGCAAGTATCACCTTGTCCCGGACTATCGTAAGGAAAACTATAACCAAAATATTTTTTATCCAGCATTAACTTATGTATTAATTTGATCTTCGTAAAAATAAAATAAATTTTTGTTTGTCCTCAGTGGTAACTCTTTTAAACGGTTTCCTGAAGTGGCTAACAAACTTAATTACTTCCTCTCTCTACCTTCTCAAGCACACTTAAAAGACATCAGAATACATTGTTGCTTCATCTCCCCCCCCCCCCCCCAAAATCTCATCAGAAATAGGGAGAAAATCACCTAGAAAGTGACAAAAAATTTCAATTTTTGGGTGTTAGCCGCCAAAAATTGTTTAATTTATTTTGGTGGTTTTAACCTCCACAAATTGTTTAATTCATGTGTACACGTGTAATAAAGTTACCATTGAAGACCGGGAAAAATATGTTTAATTTTTAATGATCAAATTAATACAAAAAAATTTATGAGGACAAAATTAATACTTTTCAAATTTTACAAGGACTCCAAACATTCTATACCCTAAAAAAATTATATGGTTGCATAGTAAAATTTTCTATATTATTTGATGTTATTTTTATAACTAACTTGAAGTTATTATTTTATTTCATATCTCTCTTTTTGTTCAAATTAAGATATTACATGTGATTAAAAGCTATTATCATGTTGGTTGTTAGTTTTCTTTATATGTATTACTTTCATAAGTCCATATTGAATGAATTTTCAACTCACCTTGTCATAAACATGTATTGGAATTTGGATCTATGATAATAGATTTAAAATGTTCTTTAAAAAAATATTATGTTTTTTTACAAAATAAGAAACATGGATAAAAAATAAAATTACAAAAGAAAATAAAACTAAATATAAGTATATTAATAAAGAGCAAAAATATATGTAAACTTTAATATTAAATGATATTTTGTTGATGATTACAACCGAATTAGATATTTTTTAGACAAAATATAAATTAAATTAAATTATAAATATAAATTAATGTTTTAAAAATATATAAGTAAATTAGAATTATAAAAAATGTGATAGGTTTCGCACGTGTTTACCCGAATTTGAGAAAACTCAATTAGGATGGGGATTGGTTAAAAAATATAAAACATTTTTGGGATTAATAAAACTATGTTATTCGTTTAATGCAACAAAACATATCATTTTTAATGAAATGACATGTCTATTTTTTATATAACATATTTATATTTTCAAATCATCACAACCCCAATTGCGACAAATTTATCGGTCACAATGCAAATACTTAAATATAAAAAGAGTCTAAATTTATGTGTTACTAATATTTTTATTATTATTGCATGCTATCTTTTACGTGTTACTATTTTTTTTCTCATTTTAAGGTAATCCAAAAAGACAATGTCATCAATGAGTCTTGGATGTTAATTAACTTAGCTTTGGTTTCACTAAAAACAATATGTGTCTAGAACTCAAGATATGGTCATTTTAGTAAGCAAAGGTCGAGCTGGCATAATTATGCAATAAGTTTGTGTTCTTTCTGATTTTAGGTACAATAGATCATAAAACTAGATTTTGGGGTCAACATATGTAGACAATTATTTTATTTTTCAAAGAAGATAAATATCAACTTGATAGGGTTAGTACAACTTTAAATATTATGATCACATTGTAAAGAAAATATGATAATATGTTATAGGAATCACAATTGGTATGCATGACATGAGTTGTTCAAACTATATGTATGTATGTAAATATAAAATGTATGAAATCCATGAAACTTGAGAATAAGTTTGCTTATGATATTGTATGATGTGAAAATGCATTAAATTATCCATGTGAATATTGAAATTTTTACAAGGCATTGAGTACGAAATGTAAATGTGAATGCAATATGAGTCATGATATGTGTATGTGTGCGAAAATTTTGAAAAATTCTAGTCCTAGTGGGATTGGAATCTCTAAGGGACTTTTAAAATAAATAATGTGCATATTGTCTATAGAACATGCATCATGTTGTGTGTATGTGTTTTCAAGTGAAGGACATTTATGAATCCAACTATGGAGGTCATGAATGAGTCGGTGTATGACTTTGACCTTTAGGTTGCAACAATTGTGAATATTCTCTAAGCTCATGTTGATCCCATGGGTTGGAGTATCCTTGTGATATTGGAATACACTTGAACATGCTTCTAATGGTGCAATCTCGATGAAAGTGATAGTGTTGAATTGCCATGATACGTATGACAATTTGTCAACTACATGGGCTTCTGGGCTACTTCACAAAGTGTTTTCGAACATGGTACCATATGCATATGAGAATAGAAAAGACATTGCGTATGTGCATCATTGTTAGTGTTTTTGTTATGTGTTTTTGTGATGTGTGTATCATGTGCACACTACATTGTACTTGTGTGAAATGGGAATGATTCATCTAGGATTGTAATATGTTGTTCATACATGAAAATCGTTATTGTGATTTGTAATGAGATTTGATGTGATAGTAAAGTTAAGGGCTGATAAATCAGGTTTTGATTGTACTCTATAGTGAGGTTTTGCGCCAATTAATTTCACACTTTTAAGCATATTTTTTATTGGACAAACTCATGATATAGTGTAAGTTTATTTAAGGCATGTGCTCAAGAAGCTTCACAAGGAAAAAAAGCTGAAAAACTTGCATTTAGAGAAAATATGCCATTATTCTAAAGAACACAATCGTGCTAATTACCACAACTGTGGTAAAATCAACACAACCAAGGCAAAAGTGACCAATTTTAGAGGATCAATGTTAGTTTTTTTAGCACGGGTTTGATCTTGGAGCAAGTTGAGATCGAAAGGACAGTTTTGAAATTTGAAGTTGTTGGATATAGGGGGAGCATCTTAAAGCTTGAAGCTTAGGAACTTGAAGAATGGTTTTGAGCTTTTTCACATGCCTTGGAATGCCTTGGAAGATTGCAAATCAAATCAAGTGTTAAAGAGTTCAATCGAAGTCTTACTGCTAATGTCCTAAGCCCCTAAGTAAGGCCTAAGTGGGGAAGGAGGAAGAATAGCGTCTGTTGATCCTTGCATTGCATGAATTCAATCATTCAATTGCCTAAGTGTTTTAACTAAGAATCCAAGCATATTTTTTACAAAAGAACCAAAGAAGCATTGTTTTTGGAAAAATGCAAAGTGCATTGTAATAATCGATTACATAGCGAATTAATCGATTATTTGCTTCGTTTTCAAAACTGGAAAAGCTTTCATGAACACTGTAATCGATTACCGTTATTTGTAATCGATTACATAAGCTTTTTGAAAAAGATAGTTCTACTGGAATAATCGATTATCAGGATTCCTAATCGATTACACAACGCTTTAAGAAAAACATGTTGCACTGGAATAATCGATTACCATTTCTCGTAATCGATTACACAAGTTATTATGAAATACAATGCTACTGGAATAATCGATTATCCTGTTCGTTATTCAAACCCATAAAACTCATGAACACTTTAATCGATTAAAATGGTGATTTAATCGATTACATAAGTGTTTTAATCGATTATATGGCGCGTTTAATCGATTATTGTTAGTTACGAAAGTTTGTTATAAATAGGCAAAGGCTTGCTCTATTTTTACAACTTGAGAAATACGAATTTCTGATTACCTTCAAGCTTTCACCAAGATTCAAAGAGTTTTTCTGTGCTTATAAACCTCTTGTCCCCTTTCTTAAATCACATGAGTTCTTGATTGATTACTTGGGCAAGAGTCTTTCAAAGAAGAATAGGAGAGCTTGTTTTGAAGTTTTAGTTGATGATTCAACACTGTTGGTAATTCATTTGCATTCATAATCATTGGATCATCAGGTTGATTCTCTCCATTCTCTTTGGGTGTAATTCTGTTTTGAATTGTTTTGTATTTGGTTGCTATTGTAATTTGTTCTTGAAGCTTGCACTAGAGTAGTGTTCTCCAGGGAAGAACAGAGTAGTGTTCTCTGATTCTTATTAAGGTGTCTAATAGGGTTTTAGATTTCCTTTCTTTATCTAGGGTTGATAAATAGTAAATGTAATCAAGCTTGTAAGAAATAAAATTTTCAATAGTGGAATTCTAATCTAGTGTTGATTAGAAACTGGATGTAGCTTCTCTTGAGAAGTGAACCAGTATAAATTCTTGTGTTGTTTGTGTGCTCTCTTATCTCTTTTGGTTATCTTGTTCATTGGTCTTTGAATTCTTATCATTGCTTACAAGTTCTGTTTTGAGACATTGATTCCTTGAGCTAAGTGAATTGATTAAATTAAAGGTTTCTTGGTTTTAAAGTGATTAAGATCCTAACTCTGATTTAGAAAAGAAAATTTTAAAAGACCAAGTTCTAACCAATTCACCCCCCCTCTTGGTTAATTGTGGGTATTCCTATTATTTTCAATTGGTATCAAGAGCTGATTCTTGAGAGTTATTCAAGATCACTATCTTTCTTTAAAAAGAAAATGAATACCTCACAAATTACCTTCAAGGAGAGTGTCTCCCTCAATCGTCCTCCAATGTTTGAAGGAGAGCACTTCAGTTTTTGGAAAAATAGAATGAAAATCTTTATTCAATCAAATGACCCAGGTGCTTGGAATGCAATAGAAAAAGGTCTTGTGATTCCCACTAAAACTGTTGGCAATGATATAATTCTCAAAGAATGGCATGAAATGAATGATGCTGAAAAGAGAGTTGTTCAATATGATTTTAAAGCTAAGAATATGATTACTTCTGCACTTTCTTCTGATGAATTCTTTAGAACAGTTAGATGCAACAGTGCAAAGGGAATGTGGGAGTGCTGGAGATAACTCATGAAGGTACTGATGAAGTTAGGAGATCAAGGAAGCATGCCTTAATACATGAGTATGAGATGTTCAAGATGAATCCCACAGAAAACATATCTTAGCTTCAAACAAGGTTCACTCATATAGTAAATCATCTTCTTGGTCTTGGAAAGATATTAGATGTTGAAGAGTTGAATATCAAAATTCTAAAGTGCCTTACAAGACCATGGCAACCAAAGGTGACAGAAATTAAAGAATCAAAAGACCTCTCCAAAATGTCAATGGCTGCACTATTTGGTAAGCTACTTGAATATGAGATTGAAATGTCACAACTAACCATTTCTGAAGATGCAGAAAAGAAACACAAGAGCATAGCCTTAAAAGCTGCATCCTCAAAAGAAGAAAAAGCAAAAAATTCAAGTGAAGAAGATGATGAAGATAACATGAACTTGATTGCCAAAAAGTTTAGCAAATTCCTAAGGAGAAATAAGAACAGGAAATTCATAAAGAACAACAACAGCACCAACAAAAGAAGTGACAACAATTTCACTTGCTTTGAATGTGGAAAACCTGGCCATATTAAATCTGAATGCATAATATTCTTGAAAAAGCAACAAAGTGAAAACAAGGTGAAGAAAGAAGGAAAGCTCAAGAAAGCCTACATAGCTTGGGAAGAAAATGAATCAACAACTTCTGAATCATCAAGTGAAGATGAAGAAGCAAAGGTATGCCTAACCTCTACAATTGAATAACATGATGATCTATCAATTGCTGAAACTGATGTATGTCTAAGAGCAAGATCTTCATTATGGTATCTTGATAGTGGATGCTCTAGACATATGACCGGTGACATATCCATGCTTACAAATTTGACTCTTGAAGATGGAGGATTTGTCACCTATGGAGATAACAACAAAGGTAAAATAATTGGTGATAGCTTCAAAACCAAGATAAAAAATGTTCTCTATGTGGAAGGATTGAAGCACAAACTATTAAGTATAAGTCAGCTGTGTGATAAAGGGTTCAAGGTATCATTCAATGAGAATTGTTGTATGATATGTGATGGACAAAGTGGTGAGGTAATTCACATAGGAAAAAGGAAAGGTAATATCTACTTACTCTCTATAGATCATGCATATATTCATAACACTTCTTGCTTGATTAGTAAAATAGATGAATCATGGTTATGGCATAGGAGGGCTAGTCACATTAACATGCATCATATGAACAAGCTAATTAAAAAGGACTTGGTCATTGGATTACCTAAACTCAAGTTTGAGAAAAACAAATTATGTGATGCTTGTCAAAAGGGGAAACAAACTAAAAATTCCTTCAAAGTAAAAATGTTGTTTCTACTTCAAGACCCATTGAACTACTTCACATAGATTTGTTTGGTCCTTCTAGAACTATGAGTTTAGGAGGCAATTACTATGGGCTTGTCATTGTTGATGATTACTCTAGATTCACATGGACTTTATTTTTGAAATCCAAGAGTGATGCTTTCAATGCTTTTATAAAACTGGCCAAACTTACTCAAAATGAGAAAGGGAGAAAAAATTATCTCAATAAGAAGTGATCATGGTGGAGAATTCCAAAATGAACATTTTGAAAAATTCTGTGAAGAAAATGGAATCAACCACAATTTTTCAGCTCCAAGAATACCTCAGCAAAATGGTGTTGTGGAGAGGAAAAATAGATCTCTTGAAGAAGGTGCAAGAACTCTTCTTAATAAGACTAATTTGCCTAAACATTTTTGGGCTGATGCTGTAAGTACAGTTTGCTACACCTTGAATAGATTACTAATAAGGCCTATTTTAAACTCTTTATGAACTATACAAGGGTAGAAAACCAAATATTTCCCATTTAAGAACCTTTGGCTGTAAGTGTTTTGTGTTAAACAATGGCAAAAAATCACTTGGAAAATTTGATGCCAAAGCTGATGAAGCCATTTTTCTTGGATACTCATTACAAAGCAAAGCATATAGAGTTTTCAATAAAAGAACATTATGCATGGAAGAATCAGTTCATGTTATTTGTGATGAATCTAATCCCTCTAAAGAGGAAAAGAAGTGTGATATTGATGCAGGTCCTATGGAAGAATTTATTAAATTGAATGACTCATTGATGAAAGAAAAGGAAGAACCATGTGCTGAAACAGAATAATCAACACCTAGACATGAGCCTAAAGATTGGAGAACAGCAAGAGACCTCTCCCTTGATAACATAATTGGTGAAGTTTCAAAGGGAGTTTCTACTAGATCTTCATTAAAAAATCTTTGTTGTAACATGGCTTTTGTTTCACAAATTGAACCTAATAGTATTGATCAAGCATTGTTAGATGAACATTGGTTAATGGCTATGCATGATGAGTTAAATCAATTCAAAAGAAATGAAGTTTGGGAGTTAGTCCCTAGAACATCAACTCATAAACCTATTGGCACTAAATGGGTTTTTAGAAATAAGCTGGATGAAAGTGGAATCATAGTA
>QARZ01039162.1:0-33413 GCA_013407115.1 Glycine latifolia
TATATATATATATATATATATATGCATTGGTTGTTCTGATTTCTTCCTCCTAGTCCTCACTTCCACCCCATATGGTATCAGAGGCTGATGAGGAAGTAGGAATATATGGCTAGATCTGGTTTGTCTTTTACTTATCTGAACTATTATCCAGACAAAATGTTTTCATGTTTTCTTTAAATGCTTTTGTACATCTTTCAAGTACTTTTATGTCTTAACTGGTTAGCATGATAAACGGAGAAAGTTCTGATCTAGTGTTGCTGGGTAGTAAGTCCCGCTGAGATAAGGGCAGTAAATCCTACAAATTATTGGAACACGAGATCTGAACTTTTGTCTGAAATTCATTGGCTTTAGTTAAGAGATAAAAAAAAGTCTGGAGTATAGCTCAGTAGGTAAATTTTAAACCCAGATCTATCTTTATGTTTTTATAGAACCAAAGGATGGCGATGATATCAGGAGACTAATTTATGATTTTTCTTCCATGTCTCTTTTCCGCACCTTCTCCTCTCGACTCTCTTTCAAGTCTTCACAACCTTCCTTCTCCTCCTTCAGCCCTTCTCAAGGGCTTTAATCAAATCAAACCGTAATATTTTCAAAGAAAAAGTTTCTTTTGAAGATATTAATCAGGATCTGGATGACTGGAAGATACCCAGAATTCCAGATAATGAGCTTTACAAACCTGAAGGTCGATATTTTCGAAAAACTGATTTTATCATTTGAACTGTTGAAACTAATATCCGCCTTAAAACTGATTTTGATGAAATTAAACTTCTTTCAAACAATTCTTTAAAACATCATAAACAAAATTATAATTTTTTGCATATTGGATGTGTCCAAGTTGCTGCCAAACCTTTAGGGATCGAAGGATTAAACACCTCTATTCTTCTGTGTTTAAGAGACTCCCGACACAATCAGTTTACCGACTCCATCTTAGGCACCGTAGAGACTAGCCTTAGCAATGGACCCATCTATTTCAATTGTTATCCTAATAGGACTGTCAGCCTTGAGGATGCAAACATCCTAGGTGTCTTGACCTTAGACGTCCAACTTCATGGTCTTGATATGAAAGTTGGATCTATCCTGGTCAATATCATCTATCGAGTTCAGTACAAGGTAATGAACTCATGTGTGTCTAGAGTCTTCAAACCCAGAAAGACTGGAGAAACTACCTTGTTCCTTACCGATACCACCAAAGCCAAGGTAGTCATTCCTAAAGTCATCAAGTGGGAAGACATCAATTTCCCTCAGACTTGGGCCATGGACAAAGTGGCTCCGGCAAAACCTCAAACCACACCTAGTTTTAAGTCTGTTAAGCAGTATGACTCTAGAAGGGTAGAGATCACCTTCAATAGGTCCAATTCCTTCAACACTGCTAGGTCTTCCTTCACTAGAGATTCTAGATCTGAAATGTTTGGGTCTGTTTTCTCTAGGAAATCCTCTGCTGCTCCTAGTGGAAGTAGTAGCAGAATCAAGCTCCAAGGTGTAGAAACCTCGTCCTCCATTCCTCAACCTGTTTATCAGCAGGAGAATCCTGAGGAAGAGTCTAGATCTATCCCTTCTCCAACCTTTTCATCTATGCAAGATTATGAAGTTATCCATGATTAATAAGACCTGCAAAGATTATGAAGCCCTTAAGCTAGATTTCGACTATGAGGAAATGACTCCTCAAAGAGAGTGGTTTCTTAGCTATTACAGGGATGATAGTAAAACCCAAATTAGGAAAGAATATTATTCCTTCCTCAACCAAGTCCAAACCTAGATCTATTTCTTTGATCGGTTTAAGTCTTATGCAGCCTACCATAAGATTGATTATCCCTTCTTAGAACCAAACACCATTAGTGTCATCACCAGGTATGACCTTAAGGATGGTCAAGTTGTTAGATCTGAATTCCCTCCGTCAACCAAGTTTATTCTTCCTAATATCAGGAATGAAAAACATGACCCTATCTATGTCTCGCCTTTTAAGTCTAAGGATGAGACTGAACCTATATCAGCCAAAGATTTCAAAAATCTTATGGAACAATCCAACTATACCAACAAGTACCTCCAGACCATTGGGGAAAAATTAGGAGAAAAGCCCAGTATTACCCTAGAAGCCGGCTCAGCCTCCTCTAAGACCATCCAAACCCCAATCTTTAAACCTTTTAAGATGACTGATAAGCTTAGGAAAGAGTTTGCCAAACTCAAAGCTTTCAACCAACCTCCTAGTCAGCCTTTTGTAGAGTCTAGAGAAAAACTTGAAGGATTAACTTCCATCATAATTCAAGATACTCCTCAAACCTCCCATGAAGCCCATTCCAAACCAACCCTTACTAGAGCCAGATCTAGGCATGAAGCCCAAAAGGACAAAGATAAGGAAATCAATGTCCTTAGCCAAGCTGAGTCAGAAAATGGTAACTCTGACTCTGATAGATCTGTCCAAATTAATCCCATTAGAGACCAGTCCAATTGGAGACAACCCTCTAAGCTGTATTACCATAGGGCAACCCCTCCTGATCTTCTTCTAGAAGAAAGGGAACAATCCAAATCCTTTAATGCCAATCATGTCTATGAATGGAACATAGATGGCAAAACTGAGTACCAGATCCTAAACATCCTCCAACAGATGACTATGGTTGTCACAGCCTATGATACATCCCTTAACTGTTTGGAAGCAGTTATTGTAAATATTTTAGTTTCTGGTTTCACTGGACAACTAAAAGGCTGGTGGGATAATTACTTGTCTGAGGATCATAAGATTACCATCTAGGAAGCTGTCAAAATGGAAAATGATGGCACTATCCTCCTCAAAGAAGGAAAGCCTATTCCTGATTCGGTCAACCAGTTAATCTTTACCATAGTTCAGCATTTTATAGGTGATTCCAGCCTTTGGAAAGATAGATCTACCAAACTCCTTTCCAACCTTAGATGTAAGACTTTAGCAGACTTTAGGTGGTATAAGGATACCTTTCTTACTAGAATCTTTACCCGTGAAGACAGTCACGAAGCTTTCTGGAAAGAAAAGTTCCTTGCTGGTCTTCCAAAATCGTTAGGGGATAAGGTTAGGGACAAGATCCGTAGTCAGCACCCTAACAATGAGATTCCTTACAAGCAATTGAGTTATGGACAACTTATTGCTTACATCCAAAAGGTAGCCTTAAAGATTTGTCAAGATGATAATATCCAGCATCAGCTTGCCAAAGAAAAGGCTCAAAATCGCAGGGATTTGGGAAATTTCTGTGAGTAGTTTGGCCTTCCCTGTTCCAAGCCTAGGAAGTCCAAGAAGCATACCCATAATCCAGAAAAATAGAAACCCAAGAAGTCTGTTTACCATTGTCACAAGTCAGGAACCCCGCCTAGAAAGCTTAGAAGAGAGTTCCAGACCAAACCTCCCTTTAATAAGGTCAATATTCCTAAGAAACCAATAGTCTGTTGGACTTGTGGCAAACCCGGCCATAAAAGTCAGTACTGCGAGCTTAAGAAGAAACTTAGGAATCTCAACTTAGAACCAACTATTGAAGAACAGATTAATCAGCTCCTAATAGAATCTTCCTTTGAGGGTGAATCTGATAAAGAGACTTCTGAGGGTCAATCTTCAGAAAATCTGAATCAAATTCAAGAGGATAATCTATCTTCGACTGATGAAGACTATCCTTCTTCTTCCCAAATCAATGTCCTTACCAGGGAGCAAGATCTTCTTTTTGAGGTGATTAATTTTATTTCAAACCATGAAGAGAAGAAGAACCTTTTATTAAAACTTAAACAATCTTTAAATGAGCCATCTTCTTCATCTTCTAAAGCTAACAATTTGTTAATTACTAACAAGTTTAACCTTAACAATACCCTTAAAAAAATTGAAAAGAGTGTTGTTAAACCAGTGACCCTACAGGATCTTTAGCATGAGGTTAATAAACTAAAAGCTGAAATTCGCCTCATTAAAGAACAACAGAATGTTCACCAGAATATTCTGACTGTTCTGCAATCTGGTGATCAAACTGATGAGGAGAATCATGATCAGAGTAACCAACCCTCTGATAATGAATCCCCAAATGATTCAGTTACTCCTGTAGTTCCTCCTAACATTTTCGAATTAATTAATCAATTAACAATCCAAAAGTTTTTTATAAAAGTCAAAATTATTGTTGGAACTTTTATCCTTGAAACTGAAGCTCTGTTTGACACAGGGGCAGATTCGAACTGCATTCAGGAAGGATTAATTCCAACCAAGTATTTTGAAAAAACCTCCGAACGCCTTAGTACCGCTAGTGGTTATAAACTTCGGGTCAATTACAAGCTTTCAGATGCATTAATTGAAAAGGAAGATTTGAAAATTAAAACCTCTTTCCTTTTGGTTAAAAATCTGAAAAATGCTGTTATTTTAGGAACGCCTTTTATCAAATCAATCTTTCCTATAACCATTTTTGATAAAGGCATTTCTACGACCTATCTAAACAAATCTATTACTTTTAGGTTTCCTAAAAACCCAATCGTTAGAGATTTAAACCCAATCCTTTTTAAGCAAAACCAAATTAATTATCTTAAAGAAGAAATTTCTTATAAGAAAATTGATGATTTGCTTAACCAACCCATTATTATTAACAAAATCAACTTTTTGTCTAATCAAATCCAAAACTCTATCTGTGCCGATCTCCTAAACGCTTTTTGGCAATGCAAACAACATATCGTTGATCTTCCTTATGAAAAGGATTTTAATGATCGACAAATCCCGACCAAAGCCAGACCCATCCAAATGAGCCAAGAACTCCTTGTTCACTGCCAGAAGGAAATTCAAGATCTTCTGCAAAAAGGGCTAATGAAGAAAAGTAAGAGTCCTTGGTCTTGTTCGGCATTCTATGTTAACAAACCAGCAGATATTAAACGTGGATCTCCCCGCCTGGTCATCAACTATAAACCCCTCAACCAAGCCCTTCAATGGATTCGCTATCCGATTCCTAACAAGAAGGATCTACTTAGTCGTCTTTTTTCTGCTAAAATCTTTTCAAAATTTGACATGAAATCTGGATTTTGGCATATTCAAATCAGTGAAAGGTATTGTTATAAAACAGCTTTTACAGTTCCTTTCGGGCAATATGAATGGAGAGTTATGCCTTTTGGATTGAAAAATGCTCCTTCGGAATTCCAAAAAATTATGAATGACATTTTTAATCCATACTCTTCTTTTATTATTTTCTATATAGATGATGTTCTTGTGTTTTCCCAATCTATTGACCAACATTTTAAACACATAAACATCTTCATTCAGGTAATCAAGAAAAATGGTATTGCTTTATCTAAAACTAAAATTAACCTTTTCCAAACAAAAATCCGTTTCCTTGGTCACAATATTTATCAGGGAACTATCACTCCTATCAATTGTGCTATTGAATTTTCAAACAAATTCCCCGACCAGATCATCGAAAAAACCCAACTTCAACGTTTTCTCGGTTGTCTAAATTATGTGGCTGATTTCTTCCCCAGCTAAGTAATCTTGCTAAACCTCTGTATGATCGTCTCAAGAAGGCTCCTCCTCCTTGGACAAATACTCATACGGACATTGTCAAACAGATCAAATCCCAGGTCCAAAACCTTCCTTGTCTATATCTTCCCAATCCGTCAGCCAAAAAGATTGTTGAAACTGATGCCTCTGACATTGGTTATGGTGGGATTCTCAAACAGTCTGTTAGTGGCAAAGAACAAATAATTGCATTTACTTCCAAGCATTGGAACCCTGCCCAGCAGAATTATTGCACAGTTAAAAAGGAAGTTTTAGCAATTATTTTATGCATTTCTAAATTCCAATCTGATTTGCTTAATCAAAGGTTTTTAATCTGCGTTGACTGTAAATCTGCAAAAGAGATTTTACAGAAGGATGTTAAAAATCTTGCATCAAAACAAATTTTTGCCAGATGGCAAGCCATACTAAGTATTTTTGATTTTGAAATTGAATTTCTCAAAGGTACTTTAAACTCCTTACCTGATTATCTTACTCGTGAATACTTACAAGGGAGAGATCGGTGAGCATATGCCCAATTCAGTTAAATCTTCCTCCTCACGAGGAAGAGGGAAAGGAAGAAGCACCAAACGTAGACTAGTTGTTGCTGGTTTAATCTCCCATGCAGCATCTGTAGGGGTTGGATCTTCATCCAATCAGGAAGAAGATTCCAAAAAACAATCAAAATCTGGGTCATCAACCCAGTCTGGGTCATCTACCCGGGTGTTACCACCATCCATCACTGGGTCTTTGACTCAGAAACCTAAACCACAATCCCAAACAAAGGAAGACTATGCTATGCCAATCCAAACCCTTTTGGCCCTCCATGAACAAGGTCTTTCTCATCTTCCAAAATGCCTTCCGTCCAAAACATGGGCTGACATTACTTCTGAAGTAGAAGGTAATGAAACCATTCTAGACATGATCCAAACCATGTCTCAAACCCCAATAACCCTTCATAAAGGCAAAGCCATAGTTCAGCAGCCTGAACCATTGGCAATCCAAAAGCCAAAACCCCAAACACAATATGTCCCAAAACCTAAATGTCAGGATGTAGTCTAGATAGAACCTAAATTTTGGGACTCCAAACCAAACAAAGTTTCCCTAAAAATCTTTCCCAAAGACATACAGGGAAACCAATTTCATCACATGCCAACATCTGTGCTCAATACAAGGCATTTTTATGAATTTATTCTGGTTGATACTAACTCAGTCCAGATTAAACATCATAAAAACAAAGATTCTAAGCAAATTGCTTATTCAACTCTGCAAATTCTTAAGGTTCTAACACCTAGAGAGTTTGGAGATATGAATAAGACCAAACGGTTTTCTCAAAATTATGATCCCATTGGTTTTTCATATTGGGATTATCAAACTGCCTGGAATAATGTTTTTTATTTTCAAAATAAAGATTTTATGCATTCCTGGCTTATTTATTTCAAACAGAATGTCCAGTATAAGTTCCTGCAGTGGTTCTTCCAGTGGTGGAATTTTCATGGACCAATCCTTAAGATACTCCCTTCTGAGGTGGTATCTGGTTTGACAACATTCACGAAAAAGTTTGAACATCCAGACAACGATCCGTTCCCAGTGAATCTTCACTTCTTCGACAAACTCTCTCTCGCCTGGATTTTCCAATGGTGATACACCTTTGGTAATACCTCCATAAAGGACAATTGCCAATGCTCAAAAGGCAAGCTCTGGTAAAATGGTGGCCCCAGTTTGACCACTCAAGATCCAGTCCTGAATAGGTTTCGCTTTGGTTTAAACAGCATCCAACTTTCACCAAAGCCACAAACACAGAAGCCTGCAAATTCCTTAATCAAAGATCACAAGTGTTATCAGCCTTGGCATCTTCTTCCTCTAAGGAGAAGCTTACTGAAAACATAAAAATGATCCTTAATCTTTTGGAAAAGGAGAATCAAGATGCCGGCTCCTCATCGAAAACCCCTGCTAAAGCTTCTTCAAAATCATCGAATGATTTCTATCAAAATGAAGATGATTGTTTCGGCATCAATCTTGGGGATGACTGAAAAACTCAGCATCATCTAGTTGAAGGGCAAGTGGTGAAAGCTCTGTTAGCATCTTCAATCTGCTGAAGGGAAAGTGGCAAAAGCTCATTTAGCATCTTCAATCTGCTGAAGGGAAAGTAGCGAAAGCTCCTTTAGCATCTTCAATCTCAGTATCAACATCTGAAGGAAAAGTGGTGAAAGCTCCTTCAGGCTAAGCATCTCAGTAACAACATCTAAAGGGAAAGTGGTGAAAGCTCCTACAGATGAAAACTAACATAATCATGACATCATTTCCTATGATAGACTACTGTTCAGCATTGTTCACTGTAGCGGTAGGTTTTCCAGTTTTGTCTATTGGAACTGTAGAAACAGGAAATTTTGAGTCTATTTAAGGGCTACGACCCTCAATCTGTAAACAGGTTCCAGTAGTTCTACTTTTCGAGTGTTGTACAATTCAAAGTGTTCCCCATAGGTAACTCTGAGTTCAAACAATTGTAATCTTTTAATCTTTTTTGAGAAATAAACATTTGTTTTCTCATTTCTGCAGTGCATGTTTATTTTTGTGTAAAAATTAGGTGTTTCTCTTCTCATCCACTCACTCTCATCTCGTTGGCTCTGCCGCACTTGAGAGTATAACTTTATGCTTTAGATCTGTATTTATTGTCTTTATTATAGTACATAGCCATGTGAATTCCGTATTCTATTCCTGCTTTCCATATGCATTGGTTGTTCTGATTTCTTCCTCCTAGTCCTCGCTTCCACCCCATATATATATATATATATATATATAGAGAGAGAGAGAGAGAGAGAGAGACTAGACGTGACTCTTAGCAGTCAATTGTTGGCAGATGTCAGATACCGGGTTCCTTACCCAGGGTTGTTTTCTTAGAGCTGTTAAGCTCACTTTTTCTTCCTTAGAGATATCGAGTTCCTTATCCATGGTTGTTTTTCTTAGAGCTGCTAAGCTCACTTTTTCTTCCTTAGAGATATCAGTTTCATTACCCAGGGTTGTTCATTCTCTCTGGAACTAATGAGTTCAAGTCTTTTCCTCGTGAGCTACTGGGTCTCCTTACTCGGTAGAGCTCGTGTCTCTTCCTTGTGAGCTACCGAGTTCCCCTACTCGGATGAGCTCATTTCCTTTCTTTGAGAGAGAGAGCTACCTAGTTCCCTTACTCGGATGAGCTCGTTTTCTTTCTTTAAGAAAGAGAGCTACCGAGATTCCTTCTCGGGTGAGCTACTGTCATTTCTTGAGAACACCTATCTGGTACTACTTGGCATTCGCAAACCTTGTCTGCCCTTGTCCGCCCTCGTCAGACCTTGTCTTCCCTCGTCCGACCTTGTTCGGATTCTTACATCAAAAATCCTTATATCTAGGTGCCAACCCAGACACCTAATACTTCACACCAACTCACTAGTTCATGTGGTGTTTGTGAATAACGTGTAAGTAAGGAACGTATGTGATTATGTCGATAACAATTGAGGTTGGCCTATGTGATGGCTTGAGATAATGATGTATGCATTGATGCCATGGGGGGTGTATGACAAGGATCCTATCTAGGACATGTTGTTCCTGACTGGGTCATACATTGATGGTTGCTCGTGGTTATCAAATGCGGGTGGATATACATAGATATCCACGGGGGTGTATGACGAGTATCCTATCCAGGACGGGTTTGTTCCTGGCTGGGTTATACATTGATGGTATCGTGGTGATAGGCTATGTATAGACACGTGAGATGCCGGGACCGGGTGATTAACGTTACAAGGACCGCAGTCAATGCATCGATGAGCCTATGTTGGGGCAGCCCATGATTTTGATGGTATGTATGTACATGGGGGGTGCATGAAGTATTAACTTATCCAGCACGAATTTGTTCCTGACTGGGTCATGCATTGATGGTGCCCATGGGACATACGACATTTGCATGACAGAAATAGGATGATTGGCTGTAGGGTACCGGGCTACCAGGGGGCCACGTCTGTTAGGAACTTCTTCTGACACCTCGAGGCTGATCACCACTGGGGGAAGCAGCCTGTGCACAACAGAGTGACCCTGACAAGCTATTGCATCATCAGGACCACAAGGATGGACTATTTTCGGGATGGTACCACATGGCATGCTGATAGATGAGTAAGGAGCATGCATCATGCTAGACATTATAAGTTGACTTGTGGATGAGGTTGAATGACTGTCCGTGTTGATTGCGTGATGAAATGCTTGGATCCTATGCTAATATTGTGATGTTTGGATTGCCTTCCCTAACTGATGTTATTTATTGTTTGTTGTTTAACATGATAAACTCACATTTGTTTTGTTGTACCGTGTGGTTTGGTACCTATGATGATCATGAACTGTGTTCGTGTGAGTAGATAGACAGCAGTAGGTGATCGAGAATATGACCCCTTTTTGGTTGGAGCCGTCGAGTTGCCGGGATGACGATGGATCAGACCCCGGCCAAGAACTATGTCTTTTTGAGAATTTACCTTTTTTTATGTAATTTCTTGTTTCTTTTGAAAAGTTTATACATTTCAAACATGGTCAACTGTACCTACAATTAAATTACGTTTCATATATGTGTGTATATATATTCGAGATGTCTTGTACGTATCTTATTTACTTGTTTACTTCATGATGATGGTTATTATGTGTTCGCGAAAAATTTACTACTGTTTTCATAAAGAAAAGAAAAACTAAGGGGTTTTCATCTAAAGCATGTTAATGACGTGATTAAGAGACTGTGATACAGTAGCAACGAGGCGGGTCGTTACACTTCGAGCGATTCCTTGGCAGAGAATTTTTTAGGCTTAGCGCGTATGGCCCACTCAGCGTGCAATGTCTGCGAGGATTTTTGTAATTTTGTTTATTTTTGTAATGGGCTCGAATGTTACCAAAAATAGGCCTAAACTTTACGTTTTTAGGTGATTATTAGAGGCTTAGCTCTATAAGTACTCAAAATATGCTATTTTTGGACAACTTTTGATAATGTAATTAAGCATTTGCTTGAATTGAGAGCTTAGCCTCTTCTTGGTTCTTGACTGAACCCAAATCGATTCTTATCATGGAAGCTTTCCTTTGTGGCGAATCCTCCTCTGACTTATTGTTCCGTTACGGATTGTGGAGTCATTCATTGTCATCTTCTTAATCTTCACCATTTTCTATTTTTAAGTTTCCAAACAACTATCCATGGAGTCTTGAAATTTGCATCCGGAACGATCCAATCCAAGTGTTCATGCCTTAGTCATCATCAAAGAACTTGGGAGGCTTAGGAGTTAAAAATTTATCGTTGTTTAACAAGGCTTTTGTTGTGGGAAATGGAGGTAGTCTCTTTTTCATTAAGAGGGAAGTTGTGGAGTGAGGTGTTAATACCAAAGTATGATGGTTGGAAAGGTCTAGTGAGGGAAGGTGAGCTTTTGCGGGAATCATTGTGGTGGAAGGACTTGGAAAAAAATTGTGGGGGTAATAGTAGAGAGAAATGGTTCAATGAGGGGATTGAGTGGAAAACATGGCAAGGTGAAAATATTAGATTTTTGCTAGATGAGTGGATGAATGGAAATTGTTTGGCCAATTTGTTTTCTAGATTGTACTTAATTTTGAATCAAAAAGAGGATGTGGTTTGTGAGATGGGTTGTTGGATGGAGGATAGATGAGTTTGGAAGTTAAATTGAAGAGACTTTTGAGTGTGAGAAAGAACTTCTCGAACAATTGCAAATACTCTTAGAGTTTGTTTGGGTGAGGGAATTAAAATGGGAAAAGTAATTATCCATAGGATTTAAAATTTTTTCCCCTAAATAATTTGTTTGGATGCTCATTTAGAAGAAGTTTAAAATTTTGGCATTTCAAAATGAATTTTTTTAACTATAAACTTAGAATTTTAAATTCTTTCAAAAATGAAGGAATTCTAAATCCTCTTGGTCTAATCTCAACGACAAAAACAGACCCCAAAGTAGAATATTAAAAGTGTGGCACGCGGGCTCCTCACCCTTGTGGAGCATGGCGTTGTGGTACCTCTTCGCCATCATGTAGCGTCCGCGACGAAGAATGACCTTGAAGAGTGCATCATAGGATTTCACGATATGATCCACGTTGAGCTTGGAGTATTGACCGAGGATTTGGACGATCTTGAGGGTGGTTTCCGGGGTGTGGGTGAAAAGGCTAGCACGCTCAACCCAACGATAGAACTAGAGCACGTGCTCCAGCGAGGCGGCATCGTGGAGGATGTTGTAGACGAGGGAAGGGTCAAATTCAGGGACGAGGGAGTAGATCAAGTTTTAGAGGCGTGTGGTCCACCCGTATTGGACATTATCTTGCAGATGGTGAGTTCGAGATTGTGTTTGCGAGGGGGAAATAATGGGTGGGGGTTGGGATTGCGGGGAGGGGAGGGGTGAGGAGTGTGGTCTCGTGGTCAGAGAGAGCTTCGACGGTGAAGGCTGAGATAGGGTTTGGATGGAGAGAGAGTCTCCATCAAAGAAACTTGGAATTGGAAAGCAGAGCCATGGGATTGGGAGAGAGAGCAAAGGGAGTGATGTATGTGGCAGCACCAGTTAAGACACTAGGGTTTAAAAGTTCAAAAACAAAATTGAAATTTTATCTAAATAAGGAATTTTAAAATTCAAGAATTTTAATTGATTCATTTTAATTTTTCTGAACTTTAAATTCTTTGAAATTTTAAAATATTCTATCTGTTGAGGTCAGTCAAAATGGGCCAAATCCAAGCCCAATAAGGACCGACCGGGTTTGGCTTTTCAGGAATATTTTGAAGAAAACCGTAGAATATGCAACGGAATCAAGAGAAATAAAGAATAATGATTACTCAATTAATGGACATTATGTCAATGACGATATTAAGGGATTCTGTCCATGACCATCCAGGTCTGTATTTATAGGTAAGGAATTCCAGGAGAAAGGTACGTTTTCCGGACTCTCACTTTTCCTTAGACACAGCGCACACACCCCACGCCTGATTTTGTCCCCTCGTGTGCATTGTGATCACCATCTCAGGAATACTTCACCATCATAAGTATTTCCAGAAAGAGAGTTCAGATCAAACAGTAACCATCCAACTCCATTGTTGGACCTCTATTTCTTACGAACAGAACATTGGCGCCGTCTGTGGGGAACGTTAAAATTCGACTCCCACCATGGTAAACACGAGAAGACACACTGATGGAAGACCACCCGTGGCAGGGGCACCGCCCTTCGTCCGGGTGGAGGACGCATTTTCAGACACTACATCCTCTCGGCCACAAAATAATCCTCCGGTCATACCAGAGGACCCACCCTTTCAGGCCGAGGGAGAGCAAGGATCGATTCAGCGCTTCACCAATAACGTGTTGCAATCCATCCTAGCCCGGGTTGAGCGGCTGGAAAGGAGACATGCCCTTCAACGCCAGGAGGACATGAACATCATCATCGCCCAGTTAGACGAGCGGTGTGCAAGATGGAGGAAGGAGGAAGAGCAGCGAAGACAGCATACGGAGCAGCACTATTCGAGACAAAGGGAGAATACGAGCCGAGAGAGAGCATTTCGGCCTGGTCAGAGCGAAGCACATCACCATCGGTCGGCCCATCGGCTACCACCGACACCTGTGGCACCCGAGGCCGACGAACCTTCGCATCACGGACCAGAGGCGGCCTCGCATCATCTGGAACGTGAGGACAATCCGGGACAGCATGAACAACGGCCTAACATTCCACGACATCAGGTCGGAGCAGAGGGCGAGGTATACAGGAGAAAATATCGGCGCGGACAACACAACAATAGCCCATTCATTGATGAGATTGTCAATGCCCAGTTCATCGAGGATTTTGATGGATCCTTTCTGACAAAATACGACGGGAGCCAAGACCCGCAAGTTCACATTGACGAATTCGATATGCAAATGTGTGTCCGAGGAATTGATGAGCCAATAATCTCTCGGATCTTTGTTACCACTTTGACGGGGGCCGCGCAGACATGGTTCCACACATTGCCGCCGCGATCAATACACAACTTTGAGGACTTCGGCCAAAAGTTTCTGCTCAATTTTGCAACGAGTAAGAAGCCACCCAAGTCCGAGTTCGCGCTTGGAAAAATCCGCCAACATCCAGGTGAAACATTGCAAAGCTATTTAGACTGGTTCAAGGAGGCCGCTTTACAGGTACAAGGATTAGAGGAAAAGGTACACGTCCACTTGTTGTCAGCAGGACTTAGTGGATCATCACGACTCGCGAAGTCTATATATAAGGACCCGGTTAAAACGTTGCTTGAATTTAGGGTCCGATCAAAGAAGTACTTGGAGCTGGAGCAGATGGAAATCGTGAATACTGTTCCGAAAAGGAAAGGTTCTCCTCCAAGAAATCGTCAGAACACTGGGAATGCGCAGCCGAACAGAAATCCCGATCTCATTCACCGCCAAGGACGATACGATACGAAGTACGACAGGTACACCCCGTTGAACACTTCCCGAGCTCAAATATGGAGAGAGGTAGCTCTGACGGAGATGAAGAAAGTAGATAGACCTCGGCCTGTTTTCAAGAAAACTGGTCTTGATCAGACTCGGTTCTGCGAGTTCCATAACGGACCGGGGCATACTACCGACCAATGTTGGGACTTGATAGATGCCATAGAGAAGTTCATCCGAGAAGGCAAGCTGCGACGATATGTGATCAAAACTCAAGGCCAGCAAGCCAAGCGGAAGGGCAACCAAAACGACAACCAGAAAGGCCGAGATGAAAAATGGAAGAAACAGGAGGATTTTCCGGAGCCAGAATTTGAATGTAATGTGATCACAGGAGCGATGGGTGGAGGAGGTGATACGGCCAATCAACGCCGAAAGTATCTCAGAGAAATTCTGGCCGTTCGGGAGCAACCCCGGTTCAAAGGCCCCATTAAGCCCAAACCCCATTTGCTGTATTTCACCAAGGACGACTTAGAAGACGTCATACCCGAACATGAGGACGGTCTAGTCATAACCGGGATTATAGCTAACTGCCGGGTGAAAAGAATGTTCGTGGACAACGATAGTTCAGCAGACATCATATCATGGACTGCTTTCAAGAAGATGAATTTGGACGAAGTGGACCTGAAACCATGTCAGACGGTCTTATCGGGCTTCAACGGGGAGAATACGGCCATCAAAGGGTCCATTGAGCTTCGATTGACGTTGGGATCAAAGGAGGCCTTCAAGTCAGAAAGAGTGAAGTTTGTGGTTGCCGAGTTCCCTTCACCCTACAACGTCATTCTCGGAAGGCCGACCCTCCACCGATGGGATATCTTGATGTCCACTAAACATCAAAAGATGAAGATGATAGGAAGCAACGGACGAGTGATAACCATAAGTGGAGACCAGAAAGAATCCCGCCAGTGCTATTACAATGCCGTCAGAGAAGTCGAAGCCGGCACCTCGGCACCACCCCAATATGGTGAAGAAAAGCTGAGAGCAAACAGTAGCCAACAAATGGAACCCATCAACATGGTCGAGCTAGATGTCCGAGAAGATGTGGAAGAATGGAGACCCGAACTAGCAGACGAACTTGTGGAAGTACAGATAGGATCTCAAGCTACCCAGATCACCAAGATTGGGAAGATAGCCGACCCAGCAGCAAGAGCAGAACTGACGAAATGCCTACAAGACAACCGAGATGTCTTTGCATGGACCGCCTCTGAAATCCTGGGAATAAAACCTACGTTTTCCTGCCACAAATTGTCCATGTATCCAAATTCAAAACCGGTGGCACAGAAGAAAAGAAACCTCGGACCCGAGAGAAGACAGGCATTGGAAAAACACATCCGGGAATTGTTGGAGGCCGGATTTATACGCGAAATACAATACAGCACATGGCTGTCTAATGTGGTAATGGTTAAGAAGGCCAACGGTAAATGGCGAGTCTGCGTTGACTACACGGACGTCAACAAAGTTTGCCCCAAAGATTCCTATGCAATGCCGAGCATAGACCATCTGGTAGACAATTCTTCGAGATTCAAGATATTGTCGTTTATGGATGCTTACTCCGGATACAACCAAATCCCGATGCACCCAGACGACCAAGAGAAAATGGCATTCCGAGGAAGCGAGGCGAACTACTGTTACAATGTGATGCCTTTCGGCTTGAAGAATGTCGGTGCTACCTACCAGCGTATGATGAACAGCGTCTTCGCCCAACAGCTCGGCCGGAATATAGAAGTATACATCGACGACATGATAGTAAAGACTGACGCAAACGGGAATCACATCTGAGACCTAGAAGAGACCTTTGGCAGGTTGAGAGACAAGAACATCCGATTAAACCCTCTCAAATGTGCTTTTAGTGTGACGGCGGGTAAATTCCTAGGATTCATGTTAACTCACAGGGGAATTGAGGTCAACCCAGACAAATGTGCAGCAATCTTAAATATGAAGTTTCCAACTAGCAAGAAGGAGGTTCAGAGGTTAACAGGAAGACTAGCAGCACTGACACGTTTTCTCCCAAAGTCGGCCGAGAAGGCCCTGCCTTTCTTCAGGATGCTAAGAAAAGAAGCCATTATCAGCCGAAGTCCCGAATGTGAAGCCGCGTTCGAGGAAATCAAGAAATGCCTCGCCTCACCCCCTGTTTTATCCAAGCCAGAACCCGGTGAAGATTTGATATTATATTTAGCTGTGGCCGAAGAGGCAGTAAGCGTCGTGCTAGTTAGAGAAAATGAGAAAACTCAACGACCGGTATACTTTGTAAGTCGTGCACTCAAAAATTCGGAGTTAAGATACCAGAAGTTAGAGAAAGTGGCTTTTTCTCTCTTGGTGGCAGCCAAACGACTCCGCTCATACTTCCAAAGCCATACAGTTATAATCCGTACCGACCAACCGATCCGACAAATCTTGCACAAACCGGACCTGGCCGGCAGAATGACCAGTTGGGCAATCCAGCTTTCCGAGTTCGACATCAAATACGAGGCTTGACATGCCATCAAATCTCAAGCCTTGGCCGATTTCCTAGTTGAACTTACCCTCACAGCGTCAGCACACGATGAAGCCTGGACCCTATATGTGGACGGGTCGTCCAACGCTAAAGGAAGTGGGGCCGGTATAATAACGGAAAGCCCTCAAGGGATATCAATGGAACAGTCACTATGGCTCAACTTTCCAACGTCAAACAATCAAGCCGAATACGAAGCATTAATAGCAGGGTTGATCTCAGCCAGGGAGCAGGGGCCCAGAAGTTAAAAGTTTTCACAGATTCCCAATTGGTGGGGCCCAAATCGAGGGGAAATATCAGGTCAAGGGACCCTTGTTGATCAAATATCTAACCAAGGTGAAAGAGCTGATTGCCGAGTTTGATGAAGTCGTTGTCTCCCATATCCCTAGAGAAGAAAACACAAGGGCCGATATACTATCCAAACTAGCAAGTACCAGAGGCACAGGTAATCACAGGACGGTCGTCCAGCAGGAGCTACCTCACCCTACATGTATCATGATGATCATGGCCAGCACGGATTGGAGACAACCCATTATCAGATACATAGAACAAGGGAAAACCCCAGATGATGCTACAGAAGCAAGAAGACTAATCCAAGAGGCCGCCATGTATACCACACAGGAAGGAGAACTATACCGTAAAGGCCCGCACACTCCCATGCTACTTTGTGTAGGACCCAACCAGACCGAATATATACTGACCGAGATACATGAAGGTATCAACGGCCATCATATGGGAGCTAAAGCTTTAGCAATGAAAGCCATTCAGGCAGGTTACTTTTGGCCAACTATGAAAGCCGACGCCCAGAATCATGTGAAGAAATGCGAAAGTTGCCAGATGCATGCCCGGATCATCCGGTCGGCCCCCTCTGAGTTAACGATAATCACATCCCCTTGGCCTTTTTACAAATGGGGGATGGATCTCCTGGGGCCATTTAAAGCCACGGAAGGACAACTACGATGGCTCGTGGTAGCCGTCGACTATTTCACCAAATGGATAGAAGCGGAACCCCTTGCTACAATCACGTCGACCCGGATACAAAATTTTTTTGAAAGAAACATTGTCTCCAGATTTGGGATCCCAACTGAAATCGTCACGGATAATGGAACTCAATTTACGGACAAAAAGTTCACAGAAATGATGACCGGCCTCCACATTAAGCATCATTTCGCATCTGTGGAACACCCACAATCCAATGGACAAGCAGAAGCTGCTAACAAAGTCATCATCGAGGGTCTCAGGAAATGAATGCACGAGGCCGGGAAGAATTGGGTGGAGCAACTATATTACGTGTTATGGGCATATAGGACGACGGCACAATCTTCCACTCAGGAAACCCCATTCAGAATGACCTACGGATGTGAGGCTATGATTCCCGTAGAGGTCGGACATCCCTCCTGGAGAAGGAATATTATCCTCAAACAAGGCGAGGACTCAAACAATGAAGCATTGGTTAACGAGCTCGAATTACTAGAAGAAACCCGAGCTAGAGCGCATCGTCGAGACATGGCCATGAGACAGCTCTCAGCTAAAAGGTTCAATAAGAAGGTTATGCCAAGGAGTTTCGAAGAAGGCAACCTGGTCCTACGAAGAGCCGATGTTGGAAACAGGAACGCCCGAGAAGGAAAATTAGCAGCCAACTGGGAAGGACCGTACCGAGTTATTCAGAATCTCGGTCACGGGGCGTACGTATTAGAAACCTTGGACAAACAAGCAGTCAAGCGAACATGGAATGCAGACAAGTTAAAGATTTATTTTAGTTAAATAAATTTTCCCGTGTGTTTCCTGTTAATTGAGAATAGTAGACCGAGCACGTTGGTGCCCTTATCTCATGTAATCTCTTTCATCAGGATCACGGACATGAATAATTCTTATATGAATAAAATTTGAACTGTATTCGAATAAAAGTACACCCGATATTCAGCCTTCAAATCAAAATATTCGATAGTCTTTGACAAAATAAATGTTCCAAGCAAACTTAAGGTGCCGCTAAACCTTGATCAAGTTGGCATGGTCTCAATCGGCCACGTTGCACCTACAGTAACTTGGAATATATTGTTAAAAACCGAAAAGCATTTCGGATGATAGTATACTTGGCCGTTGGAGTCAAACGAATAAACATTGTGCACACGTGTTTCTAAAAAACACTATTATCGATATCCAAATAAACGCAATATTATAAAATGACGAAGTATCATTGTACAAATATGAAAAAGAAAGCAAGAAATACAAATTTTAAACCGGCATCCCGGTCCTTCAATTCTTTTCAGCAGCTCCAGGGGCCGAGGTCGCCTCAACACCAGCTTCAGGGACACTTTCCGCTTCAATGATGGAATCTTCTTGTTCGTCATAAGGAACAATCACTCCATCACGAACATAAGAACGGAAGTGCACCCCGTCAGTACTTATACTAGCCCCGGCATTGGCACATCGGACCTGAGCCAAGGCATTCTTAAAAGACTCCTCGGCCACCGACATCATCATTTCCCGGAGCTCGGCCACTTCCTTCTCCTCGGTCAACAACTTGGACTTGACTTCCGCAGCCTCGGCTTGGGCCCCCTCGAACAAAGTTTTCACTTCATTAAGGTTCGCGGTCATGAGGGCAGCTTTGGCCAAGGCTTGCTGATTTTCAGCGTAGGCTTCACGGAGCCGGTGTTCGGATTCCTCACGAATGAGGCGAAGCTCTTCACCCATCTTCTGCGAATCAGCTCGGGCGGTCGCCAACTCTTCCTGTGACCGGATATATCTTGTCTTCAAGTTGACAAGACTATCCACGAGGGAAGCAGTGCGGTATGCTTGAAGTTGCATCCGACCAAGCTCGGCCAGCAGATCCTCGGTCAGCGGCGATGCATCCGCAAATTTCTTGGGTGCTCGGACAAAAGGGAAAAGGTCATCAGCACCCTTTTCCCAGAGATGATCGGGCACTAGCTTTAGAGCCTCGGGGAGCGCACTCGGCGAAGCCTCCACGACCAAGGAGTCGGGGATCACGATGGGAGTAACAGTAGATGGACGAGAAGGAGCAGGAGCCGATGCTGGGGCTGACTTGGCTGCAACGTCGGCTACCCCGGCATCAGGAGTAGACTTCGCAACCTTCCTCCTCTTCATTTTAGAGAAGGGAGGGACACCGGCGTCATCGGGACCCGATTCAGATTGACCGGACGCCTTGCGGGTCCGAGGTCCAACGTCGCTGGCTCTCTTGTCCATTTCAACAGCTGCACAAGCAAGAAAAACAACTCAGTCCATAAATCCAGAAATTAAATATACCATATCCAGAGTCGCTTAACTAACATTGAGAAAAAGGAATGATAGCAGAGAGACCCTGGCCTTCTCGGAAAGCATTAATTCGGACCACCGAATAAGCATCCGTGTCCGACAGACCTGTCTCCTCACGTTGGTAAAAGGAGGGGGAAACTCGTGATGAGCACGAGTCCAGTAAAGTGGGAACTTCCACTTCACCCCGGCGGACTCGGGCCCTTGAAGAAAGAAGAGTTGACGGCCGGGTATGGCGCACACCTTGAAAAAATTGGCCTTGAATCTCTTAAAAGACTCGGCAAACAAAGGGAAAAGTTTACGTTTTGGTCGACTCTTCAAGGAAGTCCATCCCTTCCTCTCGGGAGGTTCTCGGCCTGAACGGCTAGTATGAACAGAAAAATAATAGAAGAAAACAGGGACGGTACAGGGAACATCTAAATTTATACATAAATCCTCGAAAGACTTTATAAAAGACCAGCCATTGGGATGAAGCTGGGAGGGAGCCAAAGAAAGGTGTTTCAAAACCGACATCTCAAATTCGGTAAGGGGGAATCGGATACCCAACCGGGTGACTACATCTTTACAAAAAAAGAAAAAGTTCGGTCGGCCTTGCTCGGCGGACGAGCATATCAGCTCATCGGGATCAGGTTGACAAATGGCAAATCCATCCTGATTCCCGATAGGAAGAGCGACGATGCTCTCCTGACTCATGACAGAGGAGGTGTTTAGAACCTCATAAGTTGCCCAGGGATACTTAGACACTAGATGAGAAGACGGCCTGTCGGTCTGGGACTCTGTTGACCGAGATTCTCCGATCACTTCTAATGACACGTCCATGCTTACCTATGACAATAGAAAAGTCAACTGTCAGTAGGAATACCTGAAGCAATGATGACAGTCGAAGAGGCTAAGGACACCGTCTCTCTCGGACTTCGAAAAGCCACTGACACGCCTGTCCCCGTATCAGGGGGCGGATGGAGGATAACTGGGTTATGACGACACGCGTCCAAGATGTCATCGGCTCGCTTATCAAAACCCGAAGTAGCCCAATAGAAGAATTCATCCAAGCACCGCGGACAAGGTTCGAACCGAGTCTCAGGAGCAGCCGTAATGGGCCGTGGAAACAAAGGAATACCCGAAGGGATTGCAGAAGGCCCTTTAGACTTAACATAAGACTTAATACTACTAGAACCCACTACGACAGTTGAAGGACGAGCCTTTTTGGATAAAGAAGGCTTGGAAGTTTTAGAGCCCCCCGAAGGGGCACGTAGCAGGTGTTTGTTTTTCTCCTCGTCCGAAATTGGGAGGCCAAAAAACCAAAAATGCAGAGTGAGGAGGAACGGTCCTACGAATACGTGCCTCCTCCTCAGGACTAAAACCAGAAGGACGCATGACTCGAAAAGATAAACAAAGGACAGAAGAAAATCAAGAATAGAACAAAGAGGAAAAAACCTGATACAAGATACCAGATGAAAGAAAGAAAGGCGAAAAATGAAACACAGCAAGAACAACAAAACGCAAAGGATCCAAGAACAACAAAAGGCAAAGACCCCAGGAAATAAAAAAGAAGGAAGAGAAGATAACCTGGAAGTAGAAGGAGTCTGAAGAACTGCGCACCAAAAACAGGGAGACTGCAGCACGCCAGAGAAGAAAACGAGAGAGAAAAAGCAGGAGAAAGAAAGAATATAAGGTTGAAGAAAATAGAGGCAAATATCAGAAAATGAAACGTTCAAAATATGTAACCAACAGAGAAAAGTAACTAACCGAATGGGCAAAATTGTCTTGACAACCAAAAGTCAGGGGCAAAACGGGGGTTTCGCAAGGACCACTCATGATTAATAGAGACAAAGAAAAGACGGAGTATTAAATGAAGAAGTGGGACGCGTCGTTTCACTTCTGAAGGACAATCACAGTGTTTCGTTTCCCCAAAAAGAAGCATTTAAAGGCAGGAAAATAAATTGGCTTTTCCCTTCCACAAAAAGTAGACCAACAAAATCAGGCCAGGCCGAGATAATGTCGCTAGGCCGAGAAATAAGACATCAAAAGCAGGTATCGATAGGCAAGGTCGAGAGCGATGACTCGGCCCCGGTTACACTGACCACGTTACCAGCATATCATCACCCCGGCCACAGTTTTGCCGACGACATGATATCGGCTCCATTTCACCCCGGCCACCCGGAATGCCGAGTAGCCGGGCTGAGGGGCAACTGTTGAGGTCAGCCAAAATGGGCCAAATCCAAGAGGCCCAATAAGGACCGACCGGGTTTGGCTTTTCAGGAATATTTTGAAGAAAACCGTAGAATATGCAACGGAATCAAGAGAAATAAAGAATAATGATTACCTAATTAATGGACATTATGTCAATGACGATATTAAGGGATTCTGTCCATGACCATCCAGGTCTGTATTTATAGGTAAGGAATTCCAGGAGAAAGGTACGTTTTCTGGACTCTCACTTTTCCTTAGACACAGCGCACACACCCCACGCCTGATTTTGTCCCCTCGTGTGCATTGTGATCACCATCTCAGGAATACTTCACCATCATAAGTATTTCCAGAAAGAGAGTTCAGATCAAACAGTAATTATCCAACTCCATTGTTGAACCTTTGTTTCTTAAATTATATATAGATACTTAATAATGAGTTGGATTCATGGGTTTGGCAAAATTGCAATTCTGGATAATACTCTACAAACTCGACTTATAAAATGTTGTTGGAAGATGATGGTGTGGTAATCCCAAGTGATATTTTCTCATTGGCGTGGAGGCTAAGGATACCAAACAAAGTGGCCTTCTTACTTTGGAAGGCTTTCAAGGATTTACTGCCAACTAAAGATAATTTAGTAAGAAGGAATGTTATTGATCATAATGCTGACTTGCTTTGTTGCTTTTGCCATCTTCATGCGGAAACAGCTAAACATATCTTTCTGTGACATGCTCTATGATTTGGCAGCTATGGCTTCAATGCCATTCTTGGATGCTTCCTTCAATGTCCAATACTTTCAGCATATTTGGAGAGCCACTTCAATCAGTTTTCGGGTTTGGGAAGGTAAAAAAGTGCAACGGAATTTGGTCAGGTAATTTGGAGTGCTATAATCACTAGAATTATTATATATTAAGTATAAATATATAAAAATTCTAGTAATTAGAGTCTATCTTTATATAATAATATAAATAAGAATTAAAATAATAATAATAATAATAATAATATATAAGGTATAAATAATAAATCGAGGTATTCATAAACTTTTTTTTCATTTTTGTTCTACTAGTAGAGCTAGTATTAGTGGCAATTGCAGGGGATATTATTGCGAGTGAATTATTGCGCTGAATGGTGATGAGCTTGGAGAGAGGCTCTTGGGCCATGGTTATTGATATGGATTCTTATGGTTTTTGTCTTTAGGGCTCTATATGCAGGGGATATTTGTGATTGGCAAATGTGGATAGTGGCTGCAGTACTTAATATTATCTCTTATCCTTTTCTATTGTTGGATTTTTATTTCTATTTATCAATATTTTTAAAGTTAAAGATCATATTAATTATTATTTTATTAATTATATCCTCACTTATCTTATTATCTTTAATTTATTTATTTATGTATTTATTGTGGAGTGAAAAGAGAAAATTATAAAACTAGAAAACTTTACAATTATTTATCAAAATTATAAAAAAATTTATTATATTTCTTGATTTCTAGGTAATAATCTTAAAAGATTGATAAAAAGAAACGGAAAGAATATATGTAATTGTAGTTCATGTACTGATTATAACTTTACAATGGGACATCAATGTTTCGGGCAGGGATTGTTACTGAGCATCTAATGCTCATTTTCGTTTAATGTTTAGTAACCAATCGGTGGTTATAACATTGACTCATTGAGCAATTCTGTTTTTTTTTTTTTTTTTTACATCTACATAGGTATCACTTCTACCTATTCTTGTCAATATAATTAATTTCAATTCCAATTGAAGAATTGGTACCAGTACCACTTACATGGAATTGAAAAAACTCTAATACCCCATTCAGGTGAATATTTGAATCCCTCTATTGCTTCACGTTATTGGCATAGGGAGAGCTCGACGGTGGAAAATGGTACAATTGTGACTTGTGAGACAGATAGTGGAAAATGCGTGAGCGGGAGAGAGAAATATGGGTGAAAAATTAAAGAGGTAAGAATATGGATGTCTTTTGAGTATTTTGTATAAAACAAAAAGTTGTCACAGGATACAAAAAAGTTGCCTTTTGAGTATTTTCAAGTTATGTACCACATCTGATTTGAGAATCAAACAAAGCCCAATTATTAGTATCCTGTCTTGTCCCTCTAAATTTTGCAAATCAAATAGACCTAAAAGTAAAAGGTGGAAAAAAATCAAATACATTAAACTTTTTTAATTCTCTTTTCACTTTTGTTTTAAAATTTAATTTTTAAGATGATTTTAAAAGAGTTATTTTCCGTCCTCACTAATTAATTCGCTCAAATATAATAATTTTAATGAATAATTAATCTTAACTATTAAATTTTAAGACAAATAATAAGATGAAAATTAACTCTTTTAAAATTATTTTTAAAATAACTTGATTTCTTCTCATTTAATTTTTAAAATATGTTACACTACTCAATAATTAACTGGGGAATATTTTCTCATTTTCTTCTTCAATTGTCTTCAAGTACTTTGTTTATGTACTCTTAGGACAAATGTTCAGAAAACAAAAAACTCGTATTCAAGAGAGAAATATTTTTAAATTGTTCAGAAACAAGTAAGTTTCTTCGGAACACCGAAAACTATATTTAATAAACAAGGTCATTTAGTTTCCATATACCTTTGTAAATTCTAAAGAGAAGAATAAAATAAAAAAAAGTAGCACTAATTATTGTAAATATTTAACGAAACATATCCTGTATGCTTCTTAAAACAACTTCCAAATATAAAACATAAATTAATATAAAAAAGACATAGAGTCTCAACTCTCTAGCATAGCAGTTATTGTATAGTAAATAGTGAAGTGACTGAAATCTTAGGTTAAACCATGGCATCCAACTCAACACTTAATCCATAATACACAGTTATGCTGAAATATTTGCATATTATGCATCAAGTATTTCGTAATATCTATATAAGTTTCTTGAATACTTGATCCGTAATATATCAATATATGTTATGAAACAGGTATTCCAAAAAATATTTCAGAATATCTTTCCCTTATAGAGTACATAATCCAAATTGCAAGAGAGACATTGATTCAATACGAATAAAAAAGAAAAAAAAAAGCACAAAACCAAACAAACTTACTTACCTTCAGAGCATGCATGGTTGGTTTGTGGGGCCTTCACCTTCTCTGACATGCAATGTGGTGAGGCTGGGCGACAATGGTGTCTCGCCTTCTTCTACCAATTGTGCGACGAGCTTGGGCTACAATAGTGTGTCACCTTATTTGGCCAACAATGTGGTGAGGTTGGGCTCTTTCGACCAATAGGGCTATGATACTAGGACATTGTTGTGACGGGGTGGTGAGTTTGATGAGGTCGAAGGGTTTGGGGGTGCACAAGTTTGAGAAAGGAATGAGGTGTTAGGGTTTCTTTAAGAAAGACATCTATGACATCAACATTAAGGAAGGGTACAAAAGTGTTTGTTAAATGTGTAAATTATTTCCAAGGAGATGCAAGAACCAAAAAATAGGATGCGTTAAAAAATTGCCTCAATTTAGGTTGTCCCAACTTATTCAGCAAAAGCCCAATGCAGGCCCACACATGCCTTTTTTAAGGGCATTACTATTGGCCCTTACCAGCCAAGAAAATTTACCAAATTAGTCTTCTTCACCCCACCCCACCCAAAATACTCCCTCCTTCCCTTCCCTTTTTCATTCTCCTCTCCCTCTTTCCCTTTCTTCATTCATTCATTCTCCTTTCCCTCTCTTCACTCTTTGCACTCACTATTGAAGGTTTTTTTTTTCATTTTCATTTTCCATTAACATTTTTGTCATAATGGAATCGTGATTCCATTTTTTTTTTAATTTTTGGTTACACAACAAAATCACGACTCTGTTGTGTAACATATTTGTAACACAGCATAATTGTGACTCTATTATGTAATAATTTGTATAACACAAAATCACGATTTTCATTGTGTACTTGTGTTAGACTTAATACATATGTCAAACTACTTAAATAAAAAGAGAAAATATATAACAAGAAGTGTGATTCCATTACACATTGTACAATGGAATCTCACTTCCATTCTACTATTTTTTTAAGAAAAAAATGTACACGAAAATGAGATTTTGTTGTACATTGTGAATAAAATTTCACTTCCATTGTACACAATGTATTTAGCCCTTCTTGCACAAAGAAATCAGGAATCTGTTATGCATTTAAAAAAAGGATAATTTTGGAATGTTGAATAATGGTAGGGGCCAATAACAAATTTAATTGGTATCAGTAGCAACTCTCCATTTTCAAACTAAGATGGGCTAACTTTGCTGTGAGTCATGGACCAAATGTGCTAGTTTATCAGCCCGCATTTTTTTAATTTTAATTTTTAACTTTGAAATTTTATGAACAAAAAACAAAATCGTACACTTCTATAACCCAACTATTGAATCAAGTGATTTTAATTTGTGTATTTTAATTAATTGATTTAAGATTTGAATTATGTTAGTAGTTGAATATGAAATAAATTATGTTTAATGAAATTATTTGGTATAAATATGATGATAAATAAAAAATCCTGCAGCCGTTGAACAACAGCAAACGGAGTTCACTTTTTCTCACCAACCCTACAAAAACCGTTGATCTCCCTCCCCACCACCATCTCCCTCTTCTTTCATCTCTCACTTTATTCTGCTCTTCTTTTTCCACAAAACCCCACCAACAAGACATGCCCAAAACCCATCCTTATATACTTTCTTCCAGTCTCCCAATCATCAAAACCAAACAAAACAAAATGGAAACTCTTGTGCTCAAATTCTTCTTATTATTCCTCTTCATTTACCTCTTCGGCTACTTCATCATCTTCCGCAAATGGAGCCCCAAGACCCGACCCGAAGCCTCCAGCTGCTTCATTTCCATCTTCCACGGAACTCCGGCGACGCTCCTCGCCGCCGCCGCAATCCTGGCCGCTGCAGACCGAGGCTTCGCCGCCGAAAACACGAAATTCCAGAGCCTCGTGCTGGACTTCAGCGCCGCCTACTTCGCCGCAGACCTCCTCCACCTCGCCGTGTTCTTCGCCGGCGCCGGGGACCTCCCCTTCGTCATCCACCACCTCGCCACGCTCTTCGTGCTTCTCACGTGCCGCCATGTGGCCTCGCGCGGGGCGGTGGCAGTGCTTGCCCTCCTTGCCCTCGCCGAGGCCACCAGCGCATTGCAGAACACGTGGGCCTTGACGCGGGTACGGAGGAGCAATTGCTCCTCCTCCGCGCACGCGGCGAGGGCATGCGACGCCGCGCTGGCGTTGCCGTTTTATGGGCTGTATTCGATGGTACGAGGTTTGTTGGGGCCTTACGTTGTTTACAGAATGGTAGTGTTTTATTCGGGTGGAGGCGCTGAGGGTGCTATTGCCACGTGGGTTTGGGTTTCTTGGGTTGTTGTGGTGTCCATGGCCATTGCTGGGAGCATTGCGTGGGTTTCGAATCTTTGGGTTGAAGTGTACAGAGAAAGGTCGAGGAGAGTTGAGGAGAAAATTAGATAGTGGTGTGGTTATTGAATTTTTTACTAAATCCTTGCATGTTGTGCCAAATGTTTGTATTTATTTGTTCTCAGAATAAATATTTTGGGTATGATCAACAGAGTAATGATACAGGAATCAAATAGATATACTTCCTCGTTCGACTGAGAAATAACAATTAATCGAATCAACTTCAACATAGATTGAGACTCAATTTTTGTTTTGAACATGATTTATGAATCAAATAAAATAAATTAAAATTAAAATTGGGATTCATAAATAAATAAGCTAGAATTATACGTGTGTAACTTAGATTAATTATAAATTATTTAATAATTTTTAATTGAATAATAATGTTTTCTTAGAATTTATTATTGGATTGAAATTTTTTTCACATAAATTATACATATAATTTTATATTTATCTATACAGATTAAAAATGACACAATATAATTTTTTTAAAATATATTAAAATATGATCATTTTATTACCTTCTTATTGTTATTCAATTTTAACAAAATTTGAAATAACTAATTTTTATAATATGCAGATATAATTCAACGGTTAGATTGATAAAAATCATATTGCATATCAAGTAATAGAGTGGTGTAAAAATTGCTTTTAAGTTATCTATAAATAATATATTTATATTATTAAATTGACAACTCCGCTTATGCGTGTTTTGCATGCATGGTCTGTCAAGCGAGGATAAAGGAGGAGGGTTGGCGTCAGGAGTTGCGAACCGGCCATAAAAAATTAGTTATTCTTATGTGATGAACCTTTGTGATATTTCGTTGGGACGTTCCCTTCATAGCGACGCGTTACATCGGGCCCCGGATGTATCGAAAAATGGGCTAGGGTCCTCGCCACAAGACAAGGCGCTACATCGATCCCGGGATGTAGTGAAAAGTGTGCTAGGATCCATGCCGAAAGGCAAGGCGTCAAGTCTTCACCCGGATTTGGTGACAAAAAGGCAAGGGTTCCAACATGCAAATGGGCGAGCGTGGTGGGCAAACACAGCCCAGGGGTTTAGGATAAAATTGGGAAGCTGGAACATAGGAACATTAACGGGTAAACTGAGGGAGTTAGCAGATGTCTTTGACAGAAGGAAAGTGAATATTATTTCCTTGCAAGAAACTAAGTGGGTTGGAGAAAAGGCCAAGGAAGTAGAGGGCACCAGTTTCAAGTTGTGGTATACAGGTACTATCAAGAGTCGCAATGAAGTTGGAATTACGATCGATAGAAGTTTCAGAGATAAAGTCATTGATGTAATAAGGAAATGCGACAGGATTATGATGATTAAGTTTGTAGTGGGGGATCTTATTTTAAATATCCTTAGTGTGTATGCACCCCAAGTGGGATTACTATCAGATGAAAGGAACCAATTTTGGGAAGACTTGGAGGAGGTTCTGAGAGGGATACCAAGAAAGGAGAAGATTTTCCTAGGAGGCGATCTAAATGGGCATGTTGGTAAAAACAAAAGAGGTTTTGATAGAATTCAAGGTGGTTTTGGCTATGGGACGAGAAATGAGATTAAAGAAGATATCTTGAACATTGCACTAGCCTATGATTTAATGCTAGCGAACACTTTTTTCCGGAAAAGGGAGTCTCATCTTATCACGTATCATAGTGGCCAAAATTGTAGTCAAATTGATTTCTTTATGACTAGACGGGAAGATAGAAATTCGTGTATTGACTGCAAGGTCTATCTGGAGAATGTGTGGCGATGCAACATAAGTTGGTAGTTCAAAAGGTTAGGTTCAACAAAGTTCTTAATTTGAGGAAGAAGGATCAAAACCCAAGGATAAGATTATGGAAGCTAAAGGAGGAGAAACAAATAGAGTTTAAGGAAAATATGTTGCGTGAAGGACCGTGAGAGTTTATTGGAGAAGTTAATGAAATATGGAATAAGATGGATGTGTGTGTTCAAAATGTGGGAAGGAGGGTGTTAGGTGAAAGCAAAGGAAACAAAGTTCTTACAAAGGAAACAAAGTTCTTACAAAGGAAACTTGGTGGTGGAATGGAGAGGTGCAACATGCTATTAAACAGAAGAAGGAATGCTTTAGATCTTTGCATAAATGTCTCAATGATGAGAATTTGCAAAGTAGCGAGAAAAGATGCAAAGAAAGCAATGCGGGAAGCTAGAGGCAAAGTTTTTGACGATTTGTATAAAAATCTTGGGAGCAAGGATGGGGAGAAAGGTATTTACAAACTTGCATAAATGAGGGATAAGAAGAGTAAAGACCTCACCCAAGTTAGATGTATCAAGGATGAAAATAAAAAACTTTTTGTGAAGGATGAAGATGTAAGTGAAAGATGGTTAAACTACTTTAACAATCTTTTTAATGGTAATGGTGACAAGAGTGATGTGGTTTTGGAGGACGTTTTTGATGATCTGAATAGAAGATTTGTGCGCAGAATTAATACACATGAGGTTAAGGAGGCTTTAAAGAGGATGAAGAATAATAAAGCATTGGGACCTGATGACGTCCCTATTAAAGTGTGGAGGGGCTTGGGAGATGTGGGAATAAAATGGTTGACCAATCTTTTTAATAGGATTCTTCAAACAAACAAGATGCCTGATGCTTGGAGGAAAAGTATAATCGTGCCTATTTACAAAAACAAGGGAGATATCCAGAATTGTTCAAACTATAGAGGCATCAAGCTCATGAGCCATACTATGAAGTTGTGGGAGAGAGTTATCGAACATCGCCTAAGGAGGGAGACCAAGGTTTCAGTAAATCAATTTGGATTTATGCCAGGAAGATGTACCATGGAAGCTATTTTCTTGATGAGACAATTAATGGAAAGGTATAGGGAAAGGAAGAAAGACTTACATAAGGTGTTCATAGATCTTAAGAAAGCATATGATAGAGTCCCAAAAGAAGTCTTATGGTGGACTCTTGAGAAGAAAAAGGTAGCATTAAAGTATGTTAATGCAATCAAGGATATGTATGATGGGGCTACCACATGTGTGAAATCCTGTAATGAAACATCAAGGTATTTCCTTATCACGGTAGGTATCCACCAAGGTTTAGCTCTTAATCCGTATCTTTTTGCCTTAGTGATGGATGAACTAACGAAAGATATTCAAGAGGAAGTGTCGTGGTGTATGCTTTTTTCAGATGATATCGTACTTATTAATGAGACCAAAGATGGCGTGAATAGGAAATTGGAATTGTGGAAAAGCACTTTGGAGTCTAAAGGATTCAAGATAAGCAAGAGCAAGACGGAGTATATCAAGTGTGAGTTTCCGCGGGTTAAAGATGGTAATCAAGACACAGTGCAGCTACTTGGTCAAGAGGTACCCAAGAAAGATGTTTTTAGATACTTGGGATCAATGTTGCAAAAAGGTGGTGAGATCGATGAGGATGTAAGTCATAGGATTAGAGCAGAGTGGATGAAATGGCAGAGTGCATTGTGGTTTTTGTGTGACGGCAAGATTCCCCTTAAGCTAAAAGGAAAATTCTATAGAACAACTGTTAGACCGGCAATGCTATATGGAGCAGAATGTTGGCCAGCACATAGGCAACATGAGCATAAAATAGGGGTAGCAGAAATAAGGATGTTAAGGTGGATGTGTGGATATACGAAGATGGATAAGATAAGAAATGAGGATATTCGACGAAAGGTATCAGTGGTACCAGTATGTGAAAAGATGAGGGAGCATAGATTGAGATGGTTTGGGCACGTTATGAGACGATCACTGAATGCTCCTGTAAGAACAAGAGTTTGTTACCAAGAGTTAGACACAAAGAGAGGGAGAGGTCGACCGAAACTTACCTGGGGAAAGGTAGTTAAACAAGACCTAATGGAGTGGGATATAGATTGGCGGACGGTATGTCTTAGGACGGAGTGGAGAAAAGCGATAAGCTTGGTGGAGGGTTAAACCCATTAGTAACTCTATGTTCCAATCATTCCCTTGTTTTAGTCCTTCTCCTCTTTTTTTCTCCCTTCTTTCTTTTCACCATTCTTTTTTTAGCCTTTTTTCTCTCTCTCTTTTGTCTTATTTTCGATTTATCATTGGGTTCATCTACCACCGATCCCAATTAACTTGGGTTAAAGGTGTTGTTGATGTTGATGTTGATGTTGATATTATTAAATTGATATGATATAATTAATTTCATATTAATTTTATTGTACAAAGTTAATGAATAAATTGATAAAAAGTATGTAAGATAGTTAGTTTTAAGTTGAGTTGAGCTAAAGAGCAACCAACCAAGTTTAAATCTAGTCGAGTTCAAGTCAAAAATAAATATTCATATCGAACTTAAGTCGAGTTGCAAGGAAAGTAATTTCTTATCGAGCTGGAACAAGCTCGACTCATTTCCAATCTCACTTCCTCATTTCTAAATATAAAATGTTTATAAATAATTAATATGAAAAATATAAATACTTTTATATTGTCATCCAATTATAAACTATCATAAAAGATAAGTTTATTAACTTTTACAATAATTGCCTTCAGAATTATACATCTATGATTAGATGATAGGACAAAACTATTTTATATTGTCAATCCATAATTGTTAAAATAAAATCATCTTTACTAAAAAAAAATAGTTGATTTAGTAAATAACATTAAATTTATTTGTAACTATATTTTTTTAAAAAGTTACATAAAATTATTAAGATTAACTATATTACATTTCTTATTTTTTTTCATTTAAATAATTAATACAAGATGTTATAAGGTTGGTTCGGTGGTGGAGGGAGAAGGGAAATGAAAAGAAAGAGGTTATGGGTTTGTATCTCTTCATTAACAAAATTAACAATTAACATTTTTCGATAAGAGAAAGAGAAAGAATTCATAGCATTTATTATTTATGGATTAAAAATATTAAGGGTATTTTAGTAAAAAACAATTAATGCAAGAAATAATTAGAAAAAAATCTTATAAAAAGGAAACAAGAAAATTTCAAAATAATGTTATATGTTTAGGGCTAATGGGAGTAATATGAAGATGTATTGGTTACTATGAAGCACAGACACTCATTTTTTGTCCAAAATGCATGTCAGACACTGACACACTCCGACATGCTCCGACACGCTCTGACACGCGTTCGGCACGCAGTCAAATTTTTAGGACACGTTGACTAGGGGGACATGCGAGTTTGATCGAGTCAGACACGAAGTCAACCTTTCCGACACGTTTCGACACGTTTTTTTTTAAATTATAATTTTTAACAAACTAAAACTTCAGAATGCATTCTCCTCAACTCCTCGTCCTCCATTATCATTCAAAGCTTCAAATCTCTAGAACCCATTCTCCTTGCATCGACGCATCACGCACCATCTTCAGCAGCAACACCGCACACTTGCCGGCGGCGTCTTCACCGTGCTCTCTGCCGACAGCCACTGTCATTCTCTTCCTCTTTTTTTTCGAGCTAAGTATGACCCCATCACCACTCTCTCTCTTTAATGTTTGAGCTTTGAATGATTTCAATTGCCTGGTTTTCTGTGTGATTCTGATTTGGTGTCTATTAATAATAGTATATGTTCTACCAGATTTTACTATGCCTAAAGCTTACCAACTGTTTGATGAAATGCTTCAACGAGATGTTGTCTCTCTCCCCTGCTATTGTTTTCTCCTTCATGCTTGCTAATTGTTATTGCTCCACTATTGTATATTGGGGTTCCTCCACAGTAGAATTTTAGACACATAGATTGCACCTCCTTTTCTTTCCGTTGATAATCCAATTGGGCGCAGGAATTGGGCGCAGCAATGTCCATTGTCCACTATTGATAAAACCATAATAATCACACCTAGATGCAAACAGGGAGTGAAGTTGAAGACTTTAGCATACCCCATTTGATTCTTTGATTTTTTTATCTAATGTTTTTTTCCAATTAGTTTGACGCAGACTTCAATCCAATTGTTAATGGGTGATGTAATACCAATTGGTATGTGGGATGGGATGTAATAACAATTAACATAATAGTTCCATTGAAGGAAAACGCAGAGTTCTTTCCTTTTGCACCTCTCCCCTGCTATACTCTTTATTAATTTTACATACACCTTAAAATTGGTTTGCAAGAACTACTATACTATACCTTGTGGTACTTAGTTGATGGGTGATGTGGTTTGACT
>QARZ01039163.1:0-19132 GCA_013407115.1 Glycine latifolia
ATATGATGTTTAGAGTTGAATGGATTGAAATAGTTTCTAAATGGACATGACATTATGAATGTATTAATGTTTGCTTTGTGTCTTTGTATATAGGAATGAGAAGGCTTCTAGAGCTGCTTTCAAAATCGCCCACAAATAAATTAGGTACCATCATATTCATATCGGCATAGCAAAATGAACAATGAATATACTGTAGTATGCAACTTTATCCTAATGTCACGGTCCAGAGACATTGATACCCACATGTATTCAGCTATCAAGCTTTATTACAAAATTGCAATACCCACATGAAGTTCAAAACAGAAAATCCTATGACATAATGAAAATTCAAATCCACAAAAATTTGGTGTTGAACAATGAAAGCAAAGCAAGCTGCTCCTTTTGTAGTTTGTGCACTCTCCATGACTCAGAGCATGCTGAATGTTCTTGCAAGCTGCTCCCACATTCACACAAAATGAATTCACATTTACATATCAGGCTAAACACCCATCCCTTGTTGTTTTCAATTCCAATTTCAGTCACATATCTTCTTTTTTTATTTTTACTTGAGAAGCAAAATGAAATTTATTAAAAGCCAGTAGTTAGGAATGAAGCATAAGGTGTGTCTTACCCCAAACCACCTAAGAGCACAAACTGACACTAATTTGATTAAAATCCACATAGCAACGCCTCAGAGAGCAATTAAATTAACAAAGAAACAACAATGTCTCACCATTTTGAACCAAAATAGCTATCTAATTCACACATAACAATAAATCCCAAGTAATGCTACATCCTCCTGTTAATCATCCTAACACTTTATCTGGCCTATAATGCTACATCCTCTTGTTAATCATCCTAATGCTACAAATACCACTAACCATCTGCATTGGAACCCTATCTTGCCTACCACTAACAATAAGTGCAAACTTTAAAGAGCTACAATCTTCTCTGTATTGGAACTGGAAATAGAGAGACAAAGAGAAAGTACCTAAGCTGAGAGAGTGGGAGTGAGAAGTCGTAGTTGCACGAGTGACAAGCGACACCAGAGTGAGAAGCAGCACCTGATGTTACAAAGAATTCATCCTCATCTTTGAGTCTTTAAAGAAGAATCATAGTACATAAACCAGAGGAGGAATGCTAACCTACCTTGTGGGAGGCGAGAGTGGAAGCACCATAAGCGACACCACCGACAACCAGAACCACCGTGGAAGCGCCATGAACACTAACAATGAAGGCTGAGTGAACCACCGTGGAGGCTAAGAGAACAAGCACGAGAACAAACAATAGAGGCTAAGAGAATGAGCCCGAGAACAAACAATAAAGGCTGAGAGAACGAGCAGTGAAGGCTAAAACTGACAGTGTGAGATAGGCGTGACAAGGGTGTTTAAGTTTTTTTAATAACAACAACATCGATTTTCATTGAAAAACCGATGTTAACTATCTTATGTTAACATCGATTTTCTTAAAAACATGGAAAACCGATGTTAACATGTTCATGTTAACATCGGTTTTGCAAGTTTACCTGAAAAACTGATGTTAACAGTAACACGTTAACATCGGTTTTCCAGGTTTTTAAGAAAACCGATGTTAACCATGTTCTTTTAATTACGAATTTCCCACCACATTTTCATTAACATCGGTTTTATCAATAATTGATGTTAACTTAGCGATGTTAAATCCCATTTTTCTAATAGTGTATAATATAAAGCTAGGGCCTCTAAGATTATTTTTGGATTTTTCTGTCTCTGTTGGATCCCTATCCATGACCAATTTAAACTCAACATGAGAAATTCTTAGGCAGGCATTACTTACCCTAGTTAACAGTTTACATATGTAAAATCATTCTTTAGAGAAATATAAATTTCTAACATAACTCACACAACTTTATACATGTTATTATTGATCATTATGTACTTATGACTAACAGTGCCTATAGAATTTCATTGAGATTTACTGCATCATAGTGTTGGATTTAGGGGAAGCTGCATGAAGATTGAAGCAAGGATGGCCTGGTGTTTTAGCTTTTTACATGCCCAATCAATTTGAAGGCATTTTTAATTTGTCTAAGTGGTTCAAGTGCATTGCCTTGTGATCATTCATCGCATTTGCATTCTCATCCTCATGCATACAAGTTTTTGGTTGAAGTACTAAAGCTGTTCAAATGATTTTACAAGAATCCAAGTTCTCATGGCTAAGTCTTTGAAAAAGGAAAACTTATTGCTTTAATAGATTACACAGTGTTTTAATCAATTAAAGGCCTTTGTTCTAAACCTAGAAAAGCCTTGAAGAACAGATTAATCGATTACAGGCTTCTTGTAATCGATTACATAGTGTAATATAAAAATCATGCATCACTGCTTTAATTAATCGATTATCTGGCTAAGTAATTGATTATCTTAGTTCTTTAGTCATGATGCATTACTGGTATAATCGATTACCATTATCAGTAATCGATTACACAAGCTATTTCATATTTTGAGCTTTATTGGTTTATTATTCATTGTTTCACATACATATAGACTGCTTTAATCGATTACATTGCATATTAATCGATTATCTTATTCATGAAAACATTTCCAGAAAGCTTAAGAGCATATTAATCGATTATATGGTATTTTAATCAATTACATATGGTAAAATAATCGATTACATTATCGTTTTAATTGATTATTGTTAGTTAAATCTGTTTTATATAAAGCTTTGTGGGTCAACTCTTTATAAATAGACCTTGTACGAATTATTTTGTGCATATGAGTGACTTACCCAAAAGATACTAAGCATTCTAAAGTGTCCAAGATACTGATTTGATCTGAGTGTGAAACACATCTTGTGAGTTCAAGATTTTTGAGTTTTTGGAAATATGTGTTAAAGAAAAGAAGGTTTCTCAAGAGTTTTGATTATGTGCTTTGAATTTCATTCAACTTGATTGATTGGTAACATCATTCATTCATACATACATTGAAAGATCACAGGTTGTATTTCTCTTGAATCTTTCTTTAGAATTTTTCTGTGTATCAAAATTTTGTTGTGATATATCAAATTGTTTCTTTTCAAGCATTCTAGAGTAGGGTTCTCTAGGGATAAAGATCTGAGTAGGGTTCTCAGGATCTTTGTGATTTGTATTCTAATAGTGTTTTAGAATTCATATTCTTTATCTAGGGTTGATAAAGATAATCACTTGAAAACTGCTTGCAAAAGATATTTTGATATAGTGGAAACTCTAACCTAGTGCTGGTTGGAAGAAATTGGATGTAGCCTCCAAGTTTGTGAGGTGAACCAGTATAAATTGCTGAGTCTTTTGTTCTTATTCTATGTATCTGTCATTGCTTGGATTTGGGTAATCAAAATATTTTCAGAAAAGATATATTTTTGTCATTACATGCATATCAAGGTGATTGAAAGAAAAGTTCTTGTATTTTTAAAAGGGGTTTATGTGATATGATCCAGATTTCAAATTCTGCAAATTGTTTAGAAAAGTTTTAAATATCTGTTTTAAATCAATTCACCCCCCTCTTGGTTTATTTGTAGTTTGTTCATTGTATTTTCACATAGGAGAGTCTTTCCTTACTCATTTATTTCTCCTTCATATTATTTATTTAATTTAGAGCAATGGAAAATTTTCTGACTTTAGTCTGTTTGGAGTCACTTGGCTAGAAGGCAAGAGTAATAATTCTGCTCCTGAAGAATTAAACATGGAAATGAGCGCCAGCAGTTGTGAACACAATGCCGTGTTTTCCTTGTTGCCACTGGTTCTCAAATGGCTTAGGGACACGGTGCAACAAAACCGGTCAACTCATTTTCAGGTAACATTAATTCATGGTTACATTGGAGAATTGTGAATATCTGATATGGTGATATGTTAAATATTGATTCTTTTTTTTTAAAGTGAAATTATTCCTTTAGCTTGAGTTTGTTGTAACTTTGCTTAAGTGACGAGGTTTGTCAGTTTCACAATTACACAGAATAAGTTTCTTCAACAGACTCACAAAACTGACATCTCTATGATCCCTTTTTTTTTCTCCCTCATCAATGGTTCTCCTTTGAACTCTGAGGTCTGTGAAACACACAACTCTGCAAGTAAAGCAACTCTAGTAGGATAGTAACAGTGATAGTCCCTATCATGCCCTGAAGAACTCCTGTATATAAGCAATAAAAAAATCAAAACAAGTAGCACTCCATGGACTATTTTGGTGCAAAGCATTGGTTCATCTCTCATTTTAATCCTTTATGTTCTTACCAAGATAAGAAATTTAGGAACCTACAAAAAATTGTATAAATAATATGAAAGATTCAGTTCAAGGAATGCATATGTTGAGAGACATATAAAGTGAAAGAAGATAATCTTGATCATTCAATCATTCATGAATGGTCAAGATTAGCTCCATTTAATGTTACACGGATGATTAAGATTAGTTGCTCCTTTGTTCTGTTTATTATATGCCATGTATAGGATCTGACTACAAAATTTGTCTGGTTGATGCATCAGGTCCTTGTTACTGAAGCAAGCCTAGGTGTTTTGCATTGAATTCTCAATATATACTGATGATGAATTTGCTTGCCCAAAACTATTACATTTCTTTAGAAAGAAAGTTGAAGCCATTAGCTTTGTGAAGATATATTGTGTGCTTGTGCAGTTCTTATCAAGCTTGACCTTCACTAACTTTGTACATTGTATTTTTTGCCTTTGTGCCATTCCTTTGCAAAACAGCGTTCGTTCAAAGTGTGGACAGACCAAATACAAGACCAAATCTAGCCATTTAAGGTGTTAGTTAGACTTAGTGGTGAGTCTATCAAGTTTCAGTTGCCTCTGGTGGGTACATGAGAGTTAGTCTTCGTCAGATGCCAATAGCTAGAAACGAAGATATATATTCAGTGATAGTCATCTTCACGGTTGACAAATGTACAAGTTTGATGCAGTGTACAAGTTTGATGCTGTGGTGACCAAATCTGGGTTTTGATTATTTATTTATTTATTTATTTATTTTCTGCAGTGTACAAGTTTGATGTTGGTTTGTCAAACCAAGAACGTGCTTGGGTGCATGAAATGGCCCCCAAAATGGGGTTTAGATCTAGAAGTTATGGGTGAGTGTTAGTTGAAATTTTAATATTCCTTTTTTAGTCTTAATTGAAATGTGTTATTTCAATGTTCTGTTTTTAGTTTTAATGGAAATTTGTTTCCTTCTGTTGTTCCTATGTTTAGTTTCTGAGAGAAAATAATTGATACTTGATTTGATCACATTAATTGACTCCTTATATGATATTGATTGATTCTAGCCAAGACTTTATTGTGACTAAAATGTGAGACTAATGGGAGGTGGGGTATTTACAAAAAAATATTTGTCACTTAGATTAATTAATTAGAATAATAATATGAAATAAATGAGAGAGTGAAATTATTATAAGAATAATTTAATAGTTTAAAAAAATTATTCTTCATTTAAAAATTTTATATTTTTAATTTATTTAATGATTCTAATTAGTAACTTATATTTAAAATAAAGGATAAAATAAGAAATAACTTTTTACATATAAACAAAGACAATTTTAAGGTAAAATAGTCTATGTTTATCTTTATTATTTTTTTACATACAAATAAATACAGTTTTTAGGCAAAACCATATTTGTATGTGTATATACAAAGACGATTTTGCTTCAAAACTGTCTTTGTTTATCTTTATTTTTTATTAATATAAACAAAGACGATTTTAAGGCAAAACCGTCTTTGTTCATTTTTTTTTACATATAAACAAAGACGGTTTTAAGGTAAAACTGTCTTTGTTTATTTATTTTTTACATATAAACAAAGACGGTTTTAAGGCAAAACTGTCTTTGTTTATATGTTAAAATAAAAAGATAAACAAAGATGATTTTGAGGTAAAACAGTCTTTGTATATACACATACAAAGATGATTTTACCTCAAAACTGTCTTTCTTTATCTTTATTTTTTTAATATATAAACAAAGATAGTTTTAAGCAAAACTGTCTTTGTATATGTATATACAAAGACGATTTTGCCTCAAAACCTTGTTTGTTTATCTTTATTTTATTTTACATATAAACAAACACGATTTTGCCTTAAAACCATCTCTGTATATGTATATATAAAGACGATTTTGGCTTAAAACAGTCTTTGTTTATATGTAAAAAAAAAGCACCAGGGACGGTGTTTTTTTAAAAAAAAAAACAACAAAAACGATTTTTAGAACCGTCGTCGAATGTCATGCTTTTGGATGACACGCGCAGAAACGACTATTCTACAACCGTCGTCGTAAAGGGTTTAGAACTGTCGTTGTTTTGCTTATTTGTAGCAGTGCATATAGCTCTTTTTTCCTTTCTCTTTTACTTTTATGTAATGAAAACATTAAAAAGCTATGAGAGTTGTGAATAAAAATTTAAATGATTTAAATTGCCTGATTTTATTAGCGGTTTACAGAAAAGTGCTAATAAATAATTAAAAAAATAATGAATTATACAAAAAAATTTGCTAGTGGTATCTAGAAAACTTCAAATAAATATTAATAAACAAAGTCTTAAATATATTTTTCATATCTATAAAATAACTCCATTTCTACCTAGATTATTTTTTATTTTGGTATCTGTAATATTTTTTGAAATCTAACATGATAATGATGTGACATTGATGATGTAGCACTCAGTTTACCATCTCATTACTTAATGGGCAAACACTAATGATATGTATGAAAACAAAAAATTATAGATACCAAAAGCAAACAAAATATGTTTCGATAATAATTTGAAAAAGAGGTATTCTACATATGTATGAAAACATATGTAAGCTAGAAACTTATTCAATGTTAGGACAACCTTATGTAGTTATAGAATTATCAAACAATAATCAAATTAATAAAATTATTACATGTAATGCATGATATTAAATAAAAATTTAAATGAATAATTTAATATTTAATCACGAAACTCATTTTTCATTTGAAAATTATTGTCTTAATAAAAAATTGGTATTCATTAATAAATCCTTTACAAGAGATAATAAATATAATTTTTTTAAATATTAATTAAAATAAATCAATTTCAAAATAATTCATTAGGGTTTAGATCTATGAATTAATATATAATTAAATATTTTTAAATAGGCAAATAAATACTAACAAGTCATTGGTCTGAGTTTGATCCCCTTCAACAAGATCTTGAGTTCATATTTTGTAAATAAAAAAATATAATTGGAAAAAAAACTACTAAAATTAGATAAATAAGTTCCTTGGTGGAGATTAACTATATGCAAAGTCAGGATACGTCACAATAATAACATATTTCAAAAACTAGGTAAATAAATTAAACATACTATTTAGATAATCACATATAATAAAGAAATTATAAAATAAGTAAACACAAAAACTTGACCCAAAAATTTATCCTTTTATAATTTTTAGTTGTTGTAATTTTCTAATTTTCAACAACTTTTTTGTGTTTTTGATTTTGATTTTTCAGTTAAATATTTTTTGATCTTTGAAAATCGAATTTTTTCTCTTTTGATCCCTTAAATTAAAAATATAACTTTTTAACATCTCATTTTCGTAAATGTATAATATGTGATCTTTTCACTAATGTTAACTTGACGGGATTCTAATGACATGTCATCCATTACCATGTTTGCCCGGGTTATTACATGGACCCTTACGTGTAATGGTTTCACATCATATATTTGAAATAGACTCAAACTAGATATTTATAATGTTAGTGAAATTAAAATTAAACTTTTTATATATATTTAGATAGACCAATAACGTTTTATTGTATTGCACTCTTCAATTTGTTTAAATCAGGAACAAGATGCAGTAGCTACCCTTATATTTTCAATAATACAAAATCACTAATCAGCGGAAGTTTAATCTAAATGATGGGGTTGTTGATAGGGGTAGATTATAATAAATTAACTTAATGTTATGAATTCTTAAAATAGACTCAGCACAATATTCAAAGTTGGTAGTATATAAAACTATATGATTTTGAAACTCATAAGCAATTACAACATGTATAAACTCAGGTAGATATAAAAAACTTAAACTAACATTTATCATAATAGATAAAATTCTTATACTTACTTAAATAATCGGATATTGAAGCAAGTAGGATGATAGTACAAAGTAGCAAAGTTCTGGAAATAAACGAGAGAATGATTGCAAGTTCCTAAATACAGAAAGAGTTTTTTGATTCATAAAACTTCAGATATCCTACATCAGATAAACACACCTATTTATAATACAAGCACACCTCTCCGGAATTCAATCCGGACTTAACTATATTCTATTAACAGTGAAAGCATAAAACACTTTTATCTTTAATAGACCTACTAGCTAAAGAATACAAAACACACAAACTAAGATTCAAACTATCTACAGAAAGTCTTGTCTTGTCAACAGTACTTCTGTCTTCTGCCGACACTTCTTATTGGCTTCTCTATGCTGGAAATCCGGGAAATCTCATCTTCTTATCCTGCTCTTGGTCTTCCTTTATTCTGAAAATTCTTCTTTGGTAAAATAATCTAACATGTCATGGTTTTTCTGATACGGATTTGTGCTAGAACTACTTCCTTCGTCTTTTATTAACTTCTGTCCGCAACTCGGTATTGATCTCATTCTTTGTAGTCGTTCTTCAAATTCTTCTTGTGAAGAAGCTGTTGATAACTCTGCCATTATCTGTCTTTTTTGTGCCAAAAATAGGGCTTCTTTATCAGCATCTATATCTACTTGTGATCTTGGCACCTTATTCATATTGGCCCACTGAATGATTTTTTCTTTATTAATTATTCTTACATCAAATTTTTTCCACCATTTTATCTTTATTTGTCTGGAGAGGAAGTACAAATCTGTCTCATTATCAGCTCTTGAATAAGTATATGTCCATGTTGTAATCCAAGTTATTCCTTGGGAAGCTATAAAAGATAAAAGCTTATAACCATCTACAAATGAAGTATTGTCTTTAAAAAACTGATATAACTCTTCGACCTCCGGAGGAAAAATCTCTCTCATGGGACCAAAGTTATAAAACCATCTGATGAACCATTTTGGGAATTTTAATGATATGCCTTTTTTGAACCATAAGAACCAGGAATGTTTATCAGGCTTGAGGTAAAACATGTTATCCCAGGCAGTCATATAATCATAATAATTATATTCTTGAGGGATAAAAGTTCTGGAAAACTTCTTGGGCTTATGCAGAGGTTGTCCCCAATCTATATCAGATAATACATTAACAATCTTTATTTTGGAGAACTGTATTATACCATCTTTGTCTTCATTATGAACCAGGTCTATAGAGTCTGTATCTATCAAAATAAATTCATAAAATAATCTGGCTTTTCTTGTATCAGGACATGGATATGGTATATCGGTAGGGAATATCTTATTAGCAAGATCAACTGGGTTTAATTTAAGCCAATGTTTTTCGGCTATAATTATGGGAAGAGTATTTTCTTTTTTAATATATTCTGGATCAGTTTTTGTATTGGTTTGGAAAGTAGGTTTTGAAGGAGAGGCTGTAGTAGTATAGTCTCTTGGGCCAACTAAGGTATTGAGGTATTGTAATGGAGTGTATTTAGGTCTTGGAGCATTTCCTCTAATGGGTTGAGATAAAATATTAGGACGGATATTGGGATTTGTTAAGAATCTTGATGTACCTGCTGTATTTTGTATCGCCATTTGTGAAGGATCATCTTTATTCGTTCCCAGTGGGGGTCCGTATTGATATTTTGATTTGGATTTACTCATTCTGAACCCTGTAAAAACTCTCTTGTTAAAAAATCTGGTAAAAAATTCTTTTCTCCTTTAATATGTTCAATATCAAAATCAAAACAAGATAACAAAGATTGCCATCTAGCAAAAATATGTTTTGAAATAAGATTTTTAACATCTTTTTGTAAAACTGAAGGAGCTGCTTTACAATCAGTACGAATTAAAAACTTTTTATTAAATAAATCATCTTGAAATTTTTGTAAACATAAGACTATTGAAAGTATTTCTTTTTTGACAGTAGAGTAATTCTTTTGAGATGGATGCCAGATACCCGAATGATATCTGACGACTTGTTCTTTTGATTCTGGAGTGACCTTCTGTTTTAAGATACCACCATATCCTATATCTGAAGCATCAGTTTCTACTATTAAGAAAGCTAACGGATCTGGTATTCCTAGACAGGGTAACTTCTTGGTTATCTGTTTAATTTTCTTAATGGCTTTAGTCATTTCTTCGGACCACTCAGGTGGATTTTTTCTAAGTCTTTCATATAATGGAGCACACTCTATTCTTATATTTGGTATAAAATCTGCGATATAATTTATACATCCTAAAAATCTTTGTAACTGTTTTTTATCCTTAATTTCATCTGGAAATTTATCAGTAAATTCTATAGATCTTTGTATTGGAATAATGGTTCCTTGATATATTTCGAATCCTAAAAATCTTATCTTAGTTTCAAATATTTTTATTTTTCTTTCAGATACTACCAAACCATTTTCTTTTATTATTTCTATGAATTTTTCTAAATGTTCTATATGTTGGTTAATATTTTTAGAAAAAACCAATATATCATCTAAGTAAACTATTGTAAAATCTGAATAATTATAAAATATATCATTCATTATATTTTGATATTCACTTGGAGCATTTTTTAATCCTTGAGGCATTACATTCCATTCATAATGACCAAAAGGTACTACAAACGCAGTTTTATACTTATCTTCCTCCCTGACCGAAATTTGATAGTATCCAGATTTCATATCAAATTTGGAAAATATAGAGGAATTATTTAATCATTTTATTAGATCAGGTTTATTTGGTAAGGGGTATCTAATCCATTTTAAGACTTTATTAAGAGGTTTATAATTAATTACTAATCTGGGAGCTCCTCTTTCAACTTCTGAAGCTTTCATAACATAAAATCCTGAACAACTCCATGGGCTTTTAGAGGCTCGTATTAATCCTTTGTCTAAATATTCATTAATCTCTTTTTTACAATATTCTAAGTATTGTTGATTCATTTGTATAGGTCTAGCTTTAGTAGTGATATCTTTTTCATTAAAATTATCAATATATGGCAAACTAATTTCATATTTCTTTCTATGCCAAAAAGCTATAGGATTTGTCTCACAAATTTCCTTTTTAATTTTATTTTCAATGCTTAGTTTTTTATCTTGAATATTTTTATTAGATAATTGTTCTTCTATTCTTTTATAATGTATTTCTTTATGTAAAGAATTAATATGTCTAGTTTTATTTTTTATCAAACTGATTGATGAGCTTTTAACTATATTTAATTCTCTTGTTTTAGGAGGATTTATAAATTCAAACATTATTGTTCTTCCTATTACTTCAGTCATTAATCCTTGTTCAGTTACTTGGAAAGGATATAATAATGCTAAAAAGGGTGTTCCTAAAATAACCTCATGATGCATATTTTTTACTAATAAAAATGAAGTATTATAACAGATTCCATTTTTACATATCTTAGTGTCTGATAACTTATATTTAATATGCATTTTACTTCCATTAGCGCTAGATATATTTTCTATAGATTTCTCATAATATTTAGTAGGTATTAATCCTTCTTGTATGCAATTTACATCTGCTCCTGAATCTATTAAAGCTATTAACTTAAATTGTTCTTCTCTAATTATTATATTTATTTCACAATGCCATTTATGAGTTATAATAAGAGATAATAAATTAATAAAGTTTTCTTCATTATTTTCATTTTCTGGTAAAGGGAAAGATGTACTAGGAGTGTGTTCTTGGGATCTTATCCTTTCTTTTCCTTCTAATTCTAAAATTCTATATTCTAAAGAAATATCGTTATGTCTTAATTGATTAATTTCTTGTTTTAATAGTTTTACTTCTTCTTATAAATCTTTTAAAGTGATATTTTTACTGGGTACAAATCGGTTATATATTTGTTTCATATCTACTGTTTTTACTTCTTCTCTAGAAGACTGATCTCTTTTTATTAATTCATTAAGTTGATTTATAAATTCATCTCTTATGGGTGAATCTTCTAATTTTCCTATTATGTTAATTAAGGTTTCACTTTGATCTCTAGTTAGCATATTAATACTCTTACAATTATTACATGTACATAGTTCTGGACCTAAACAAACACCTATATCTTCATTACTAGAATAACTACTACTACTAGTATTATCCAACTGATATATAACTCCATCTTCTTCTACTTCAGAAAGGCTTTCCTCAGAAGATTCATTATCTTCTGGTTCTGAATTTATCACTATTTTCATTAATTGTTGTTTTAAATTTTCATCTATTTCTAAAGAATTAATTTTTTGTTGGGTTGTACATTTATTAGCATAATGACCTATTTTACCACACTTCCAACAATGATTTTTCTTCTTTTTAGGATATGATTTCCTATAATTGTTTTTATTCTTTTTATATGGTTTTTTATAATTCTCATATCTATCAATTTTATGATCATAATGTTTTCTGTTCTTATATGTTTTAGAATATTTATAAGATTTTCTAATTCTTCTTTTATTTTCATAACTAGGGGCTTTAACCATTTCTACTCCATATTGGTGACAAAAAGTTCCTAATTCTTTTCTATTGTTTAAACTATCTTTTCTCATTTTATTTTGTAATTTAAAATCAACACATATTTGTATTCCTGTTTCTATTATTACATTATGAATTTGACCGTAAGTTAATTTGTCATATGGAACTGGGGTTTGAAAATGTCTTTCTAAATTCATTCTAGTTTTCTCTGCTAGTAATTTAGGTAATCCACTTATAAATCTCTCTTTCCAATATCCTGCATATCCATCTTCTCTTAATGTGACTTTTGAAAAGAAGACATCTTTATACCATCTATAATCAGTCATACTAGGACATCTTAAATTCATTAATTGAATACTTATTCTTTCTTTAAATATATTTGGGTCTCCTATAAAATTTTGTATTACTGAAAATATAAGGGTAGCTACTGCATCTTGTTCCTGAGTTTCCTGTTTTATACTATGTAATATAATATGTCTTTCTTCATCAGTACATAGATTATCCCACCATCCTTTTAACTGTCCAGTAAATCCTTGTATTAGCGCCATAGCCGTATTCTTATCGAAAATACCTTTAGTTTTGTAAGCTGTAGCTGCCATGGTCATTTGGCAAGTTAAATCTAATATTTGTTGTTCACTCATACCATCTACATTCCACTCAGCTATTTCTGTTCCACTAAATACATTTTGTCTTAAATCTCCTCGTTCTTCAAATTGTACATATGCGGGAGAAGGTCTTGAATAATAATTTCTCAATTTAGGATAGTAATTCCCTCTAAGTTTATTTACTTCTAATGGTTCTTCATTTAAAGTATTAATGGTAAATTTACCTATACTTAGTTTTTCTAAATTTTTCCTTATTTCTTCAATTTTATTATCAGTTTCATTTCCTAATTTAATACACTCTAAATCTTTTTGTGGTACATTCATTATTTTATATATAGGTTTATCTATAACTTTTAATAAACTACCTTTGGTATTATTACTGCTGCTAGCTTCTGTATTAATATTTTCTAATCTAGTTAAATGTGAAGACATAGTGTTTAACATAATATTTGAGTAATTTAATTGGTGGTGTATCTTCCTAATGTCTTTTATTTCCACATTTCTATTTTCTTCTATTACATCTTTAAAAGGGGAAGCTTCTATTTCTATATTAGCAACATTAATTTTTATACCTTTAGTGGGAGGATATTCTGCTTCTATGATTTTATCTTCTGTAGTTTTCCAAATATTAGTATTTTTTATTATTGGACTTATTTCCTTCTTAGTTGTTCCAAACCAATCAAAGAAATAAATATTAACTTCTTTTTCCTCTAAATAATTATAATAATATTTTCTAATTCTCTCTCTTTCTTGATCATTATAATTTTCAAAAAAGTTTTTCCTATTGTTTTTATTATATTCTGCCAAAAAATCTTGCTTAATCTATTCTTTATCACTCCTAAAAGGGTTTAAATCTTTATCCATTACATTTAATACTTGAGATCTAGTAGGGGAGTATCTTGGTGATGAACTATTGTCAATGTTATCCTGGTATATTGGAATAGATACTTTTGGATTACTATTATCTAAACCAGTTAGATCTAAATCTATGGTAGATCCACTAATATAATGTCTTGAGGATTGTCCTTTATAGATCATATGAGGCTTATTTATTCTTAATGACTGAGACCTATTCATTTTTAATCGTATATCTGTTCCTTCTTGTATTATTTCCCTCATATTTGTATTATAAACCTTAGGGGGGTTCTATAACCTCTTCTATTTTCCATTCTTCAGGGATATTTTGCATAACTTCATTATGTTCTAATCTCCGAGGAACTTGTATTGATGATTTCTTTAAATTTGCTTCTACTAGTATAGTAGCATCTTTTTTAGATTCTCTTAATGCTCTAAAGTTATAATCTATCTTAGTAACTTTATAATATACTCTAAATATTATTTCTATAGGACTACAATCTTCTATAAATATATCATCAGGCATTCTTATATGTAATTTTAAAGCTTTTGCTGTGTATTCATTACGCATATTCATGGCTAAATTAGGATAACAATTAAAAAATGCTGGACCATCATGTAAATTACTTTCTAATATGGCTATTACGGAATCTTTAAAACTTTTTAATATGGTATCTCTTAATAACATTAATATGGGACTATTTACTCCTAATCTAAAATTAGGCTTAGCTGCTACTTGTATTAATCCCAAATGAATAAAATTAAATCCTTTATTCATATGGACATCTAATAAATCTTGTTCTAATATACTTATAATTTTATTAACATCTGTTCCTGGATAACTATATTCCATTACATGTATTTCATCTTTATTGTTAGAAAAAATACTATGTTTTTTATATACTTCACTTTTCTTTATTATAGGTATAGACCAATTATGTAAAGATTTTTCTATTCTTGAAACTGGTATGATTGTAGCATTTTCTAAAGATTCTATTAATTCTTCATTTTCTATATTTTGGGGAGTTCTTAAAGCTATCTGTTTATCTTTGTTACTTCTTCGTATTTCACTTAAAGTCTTTAATATACTAGGTACTCTACTTCTTGTTTGAGTTGCTGTTACGGGACCACCTCTCTCCATGTCTAGGCTAAACCAACGGTCTTACTCGCTCTCGGCTGCCGGGACCACCTAAACTCAAGGGCTGACCAACGTATAAACACCTCTCAGTGCTACACTCAACTCTTTCAAGAACCAAAATAACAGTATATTTCAAACTTTTTGTGAGATATTGAAGGAACAAAAACTTACAGACTCTTTATGAATTACTAATCAGTGGCTCTGATACCACTAATCAGCGGAAGTTTAATCTAAATGATGGGGTTGTTGATAGGGGTAGATTATAATAAATTAACTTAATATATATATATATATAAATAAGCACTCAGGAAAAGATACACACATGACCATGTAAGGGATAAAATTGCAATAGGGCTTATAAAATATTTTTAGCTAAGTAGTAAAAATACTAGGTAACCCACAAAGCAGATCCACCAACAAATGAGGTATCAAATACACAAACAGAAATCCCAACAAACTACAATATCCAGGCATAAACCATGGATCCGCCCCACCATGTATAACCGAATTGCCATACACCAGTAACTCACAAGTAGGATAACCACGTGTATATATCCTTCTTATTTGTAGTAGATATATATATCCTTCTTCTATTTGTAGCAGATAACCACATGTATGCATAATTGGAAGTATAGTTCCCGTCACTGCTTTTTTTCCCCAACCAAGAGTCCGGGCCTGAGGTTTAAATCTGTATACAGTCCAGCAATTTGTGCAATTATTGTATCAGCTCCCTTTCCCACTCAAAACCTTCCCTTCTCCACTTAAGTTCCCATCTTCACCTCCCTTCACTCCAAGCTCCTCCCACATTGCCAACTAAAGTTTCTTTTTGGTCTGAGAAAAGTCTAGGGAATAAATTTACTAACTTCTTCCCATCCACCCAAACATCGTGTGAAAAACCTCACTAACATCTAACCTCTACTCTACCCTTTTATCAAACCAACCTTCCTCAATTTTTTTAACCATATAGACTCCGAATTTTTATCTTCCCCACTCGTAAGAACTCTAAAATATTTTTCACTTCTAACCCCCCTACTAGAACAAATATCATCCCAACTAACCCAAACAATTTTTTTTTGTTCATTATCCCCCAATAAAAACAACTCATTTGGATTGAAACAAGTTTTACAGGCAAAAGAATCAAAATAATATTTTTTAATAAAACTATTTACCAATATGGGGCAGTCAATCACGCCCAAATTAGACGTGATTGGACACGCCCAATTTAGGCGTGACACCCCCCTTAGACACGTCCAATTTAGGCGTGACTAAGGGGGGTGTCACGCCTAAATTGGGCGTGTCCAGTCATGCCCGTCACGCCCAATTTGAGCGTGATCGACCCCTATATAAGCAAAAAAATTTTACTTTTTTCACATTTTTACCATTTCACCTTCTCTCTAAAAGTTTCTGAAATTTTTCTCTAGAGTTTGTGAGTGGGTTATCTCTGCAGTGAAGCTTTGCCAACAAGTAAGTGAATTTAATAGGTTATCGGTGTAGAATTATTTTAGATGATAGGTTATCGGCGTAGATTTTAGCTTCGTAGAAAATTGTTAGAGGCTATTACATAGAATTATTTTAGATGATATGTTAGTTTAGGGTTAGGGTTTATGGTTTAGGGTGTAGGAGTTAGGGGTTAGGGGTTAGGGTGTAGGGGTTAGGGTTTAATTTAGTTTTTAATTTAGAATTATTTTACTAAAGTTATTTAGTTTAGTTTAGTTAGGACTATTTTATTAAAGTTATAGTCTAGTTTAGTTTATATTTTGATTAATAAGAAGTATTAAATAAGGGTATTAAATTATTAATTATAATTTTGATATATTTAGGATAATTATTTGTAATGTAATTTAATTTGAAGGTATTAAATTATTAATTATAATATTGATTTATTTATATTAAGATAGTCATTTGCAGGAGGGCTTCCAGGGCCAGTTCAGTTTATGTTGGTGCCACAGCCACCTGTTTCGCACTTTCCATTGCCATTGCTGTCAAAGTCGTAGCCTGTTCTAGCCCATATCCTCATATTATTCTATTGTTTATTTTGTTGACAACAAGAAATGAGTTCAGGTGGTGAGTGTGTTCGTGTTGTGTTATTTTTTAATTGAAGGACAGTTGAAGGGCGATAAGGTGTTGTTTTTGAAGGGGAAAAAAGGCCGACACGTATCAAGTGAAACTCAACATTGGTGAATTGCATGAGAAGATATGAGAAAAATTAGGTCTGAAAGGCAACCAATGTATCACTTTGCTGACGACAAAATTATGGCAACATGAACAATACATGGGGTTTCAAGTACTGGATGATGAAGACATAGAAATGGTAATGGAAGAATTTTTCAACCAGTCAAGGAAAGATTTTTTAGAGTTGTACGTTGATTTTGCTGGAGCAGAGGATGTTGTTTTACCCATGAGGTCAGTTGCTTTAAATTCTGTACATAATAGATCATCATATGCTGCTCCAGTTGTAAACGTGTCTAAGGAAGATGAACATGACCCAACTTGGATTATGGATGCGATGATGAAAATATTGCAATGGAAAATTGTCTTCTTGAGGAGGATGTTAGTGCGTCGGATAATGATTGAGGATTGTGGTGTGCATGCGACTGAATTTCAAGAAGATATTGATGTGGGGTTGTCTCAAATCCGTCATCATCCAGACGTTGGATCTACTCAACCAGAACAACCTATTGAAGGTATGTTAGATGATTGAAATCAATGAAAATGTAGTTATATATGTATATTTGTATGTTATAGTATTTTATTTCCTTGATATGTTTATTAATGGTTTTGTATGTGCAGGTGGTGAGGTCATTCCTTTTTGGGATGGAATTCCACATTACACATATATTGATTGGTATCATCCAAGCGAAGAAGAATCTTTTACCGGTTCTACTTTGGGTTTGGATTCAGTGCAGGGTCCATGGCAATTAGGGGATGAGTTGTTTGTTAAATAGGAATTTGACTCCAAAAAGGACACGTAATTAGCAATTAAGCGGAACCTCATGGAGGAGCATCAAGAAGCATTTGTGGTTGAGAGCAAGCCTAACAAGTTTAGCATGAGGTGTATTTCTCATAACGAGGGTTACCCCTGGAGGGTTAGGGTAATTAAACCAATGTATGGTGAGAAGTGGCTTGTTTCAAAATGGGGTGGAAAACACAATTCCCTAAATGACCATATTACATAGGGTCACAGACAGCTTGATTATGATGTTATTGCTTCACTTGTAGTAGGTATGTTTTTATTTAATTTCCTCTATATGTCGTTAATAATGGTTTTTTAAGGTATGTTCTTAATGTGAATGTTACAATATGATTGTTAGGAAGGATTAAGGAGGAACCGTCTATGTCAATTGCCTTGGTTCAGGAGAGGATCAGCCATTCATATGGATTTAAAGTTTCATATCAAAAGGCATGGTATGCGAAGCAAAAAGCAATGGCAATGATTTATGGGGATTGGGAAGAATCTTATGCATTTTTGCCCAGGTGGTGTCGCTACATGCTTTGTTTTTCACCAGGTTCTTTTTATGATATTCAAACAAACGAGTATTTTGTGGGACATCAATTGATACGGGCAAAGCGTGTGTTTCATCGTATTTTCTGGACTTTCAGACAGTGTTGTGAGGCATTTCATTTTTACAAACCCATTATTCAAATTGATGGGTGTTGCGAGCTCGGCAAGTGTACCGTTCGTTTCAAGTAATAAAATAAGTAAGTAGAGTATCGTCTCCACAGGGATTGAATGCAACCTTATGTAACTTAACGTCTTAGAAATTGGAAGACAAAATAATAATTTGAGAGAGTTGGTTGATTTGTAATTGAGTGCTGTAATTTAAATGACAGAAAATTAACAAGAATGTAAGTGAATTTAATTAGAGTTTATTGCAGTTGTGAAGGATGATTGTAGTTAAGCGCAATCCCCTATGATTCCTTCCCACTATGTATAATTGATTAGTAACTTGAACTAGTCTTAATTACTCAGTTGTTGTGTTCTCCTGTGATTAGCTAAACCCTAATCCCTTAG
>QARZ01039175.1:0-24975 GCA_013407115.1 Glycine latifolia
GTATTTTGTAATCGATAAAGACAGACAGCTTCATAAAACTAGAAACAGCCAGATGAACTGTGTAATCGATTACGGATTTTGGTAATCGATTATTGTATACGAAATAGTTAAGTAGACGCTTTAATGTAATCGATTACTAACATTGGTAATCGATTAAGGCAGTGGACTGAAGTTTTCTATTTGGCCTCTGTAATCAATTACAGTCTATTGGTAATCAATTAAAATGTTTATCAAGGCAGTTTGTGTGTAAACTAAGGTAAAATAATCGATTAATCCGATACGTAATCGATTACATTGTTCTTGAAGTGTTTTCCAAAAAGAGCTAAGAACAAAGTAATCGATTATATGCTTAGGTAATCGATTAAAATAGTAGAAACTTGTATTTTTCCAAAAACCTTTGTTTCAAATCAAACTCTTAATCAAATTATCAAAGCCTTGTGAATTCTATAGCTCTAATTGAAAGTCTAAATGAATGATATGAATGCAATGCACTTGGATCACCAGAGATGCTTCTTCCTTTTACAATTAATAACAAATTAATCTTCAAGTCTTCAAGGCATGTTGAAAGTTCAAAACCAAGCTTGATCTCTTGGCCATTCTTCAAGTGACTTCTTTGAAACCAAGAAGTAGGACTATGGTATCCAAAAGGTGCATCTCTCAACTTAATTGGATATTCTAATTCTGACTTTGTAAGTTTTAAATTGGATAGGAAGAGTACTAGTGGTACATGTCACTTGCTAGGAAGTTCACTCATCTCTTGGCACTGCAAGAAGCAATCATATGTTGCCTTGTCAACTGCTTAAGCTGAGTATATTTCAGCTAGAAGCTGCTGTGCACAAAGTCTTTGGCTAAAACAACAACTACTAGATTTTGGTGTTGAGCTTTATAATAACCATGATTTGTAAAAAAAAAAAAAATTTAATTAATATTTTATTTGGCGCGATTAGCGCCAGGAGCGACACCGTTAGTAGCATGACTCAATCATGTTGTGCGATTAGCGCCAGTTATGGCGCTGTTAGTGCCAGAATGGCCCTGGAGACCCCCTGATTCGAATATCTGGCGCGATTAGAGCCAGATATGACGCTATTAGCGGCAGAATGCTCCAGGAGGCTCTATAAAAGGGTCATTTGAACGAATTCTAGCCCAAAAACCGTATTTCCTTCTTCCTCTCATCGTTTCTGCCATTGATGGACCGAGGAAGCTCCATATCTTCTCCATTCCTCATCTAAACACTTCCTACCCAACTAGAAAGTTGATTAGAACTCCTCCATGAGCTAGATTCCAGCTTTAGTTTCTCGAGAGAACCATCAATCAGAGAGATCTCGTTCTCTAGGGAACTTTGCAAAACTGAGTCTTGGAAGGGAAAAAAGGCGATTCAAGGATGCTAAAGCTTGGAGAAGTGCTCCTCCAGCCTTCCTCGATAGTTTAGAGGTAAGAAACTCAAGTTTTACCGATTGATTTGTGAAACTATTCTTGGGATGAATAGTGACCCATTTGTGTTAGGGCTGGAATTAGGCTTGGGTCCTTTAGAAAAGTATGCTCAGGAGATTGTTATAATGAATATTGAACTTTGAATCATGACTATTGATGAAGTTTGGTTTTGACTCTGAGATATGTATGAGTCGGAAGAATGTTGGTTAAATGGAGGGTATTATGATATGTATGAGCCTAGGTTGTTTTACAAAATATGTTCAGGAGACCATATAAACAGTGAAAGAGCATTGAAGTAATCATTTTGATAAACTTGATGATCATTGAAATATGGTCTGGTTAGGGCATGGAATTGGTTCATGCAGAGTCTTGGAGAGACTCTAGTGCCTTGGTTAGCCTGAGATAGATCCTACTGAGGGTCTGTGAGTCACCTATAAGGTGGTTAGTTCTGATAACTTTAAGATAGAAGATAAAGAGGTTTAAATGGAAAGGAATTTCTTTTCTTTTCTTCTGAACGGTTGAGAACCGTTGTTGATTCTTGCTTGTGTGCCTTTGTATAGGGTGTGACACCAAGGGTGTCAGTGGTGGAGACCACGGTCCAGGGATTGGACAGTAGAGCATTATGTCGCCAGGTAAGCTCTTTGTTCTTGGGAGTGTTTCCCATTGACTGTGTTCCACCATACTCCGAGGGAGTGATGGTTATTGTATGTCATGATGCATGTGTATTGAATATGTGTGTTACGGCTTTGATTGAGGACATGTATGTGATATACATTGTGATGATGTGTTTTGTGTTTGTTGAGGTTCTCTGGCCAGTAGAATAGATTAGATATGACGTAAATCCTAAGTGAATGAGAGCCCTTTAGTGGATGATCTTCCTCAGGTAGTGTTTGAGAATCCTGAGTGAATGAGAGCCCTTCAGTGGATGATCTTCCTAAGGCAGTGGTTGAGAGTCCTGAGTGAAGAGAGCCCTTCAGTGGATGATCTTCCTCAGGTAGTATGTGATGAGATTCCTAAGTGAATGAGAGCCCTTCAGTGGATGATCTTCCTCAGACAGTATGTGGAAGTCCTGAGTGAATGAGTGCCCTCTAGTGGATGATCTTCCTCAGGCAGTGTGTAGGCCAGGTTATATGTGTTGTATCTCTAAGAGAATGTGCCACGAGTGGATGAAATTCTCTTAAAAGAATCATATTTATATGTTGTTTTGTATTGCATTCCTGATGTTGGTAGTGTCTAGCGGAATGACACCGGTGTGATGATATATCTGTGATCTGTTTATGAGAGCCATGATGGCTAGTTAGTGTGATGATAATATTAATACCATATATCATGGAAGTGAACCAGGGGGAGGAGAGACCTCCAAGGACCCTGAGTTTACTGAGATTGTTATCTTACCCCTGTTGGGGATTATGTTTTGCAAGTGATACCCAGGGAGCGGCTGATAGATCCCAGGGCAAGTAGCCCGAGTAGAGGGATATGGTTTTGTGGGAACTTTAGGCATAGAGTTTGAGAGTATGTTGGCTCTATCTTTTGATTTATGCCTATTATTTTGTACCCTGAGAGGGATATGTACAATTTTGATATATATACATTGTATATTATGAGAATTCACCATATATGATGTATAGTGGGTGTTCCTAATGACGTTTGATGACATCATTTTGTTTATCGCTTCCAAATTGATTATCTGTAATAATTGCTGCGCTTAACGACCATAAATCAATGTTAATGAACCGGATGCATACGGGGCATTTCAAGATTCCCCTGCTTTGTGACAATACAAGTGTCATCAATATATCTAAGAATCCAATTATGCATTCAAGGACCAAACATATTGAGATAAGGCATCATTTTCTCAGAGATCATGTCCATAAGGGTAACTGTACAATTGAATTTGTAGATACTCTAAATCAATTGGCTGGCATATTTACAAAACCTTTAGCAAGAGATAGGTTTTATGCACTTAGAAATATGCTAGGAATACTTGATGAATCCAACATAAGTTAGCATGTTTTCTTGGTTGCACTTCTAATTTATTGGCTCACTAAATAACTAACCAAGTTACAATGCATTTGAAATTGAATCTCTGCTACATAATCACTATATACTCTGCATAATTCACTGTTATAATCGATTACAATGCGGATTAATCGATTATTTGATGCTTGAAAGCTGTTGAAAAACATTTTAAACCTTAGGTAATTGATTACTTCAACGAAATAATCGATTACAGCTTGACAAAAGTGAATCCAAGATTGTATAACTCATTAGAATAATCGATTACTTCAACGAAATAATCGGTTACACATGACACAAATGCTTCTCTGAATTCTATAACTCACTGGAATAATCGATTACTTCAACGAAATAATCGATTACACATGACACAAATGCTTCCCCAAAATCCAAAACTCACTGGAATAATCAATTACAACATATGGTAATCGATTACTGCGTGTTAACTTTGTTTTGCAACATCACTGATTTAATCGATTACTTATCTATTTGATTGATTACTCCATTGAACATAGTTTCTTTCTGCTTACGAATTAATCGATTATGAGCTTATGTAATCGATTATTCATGGTGTTACTGCAAAATCTGTAAGTTTTCTTGGAAATCTAAACTGCCCAGCTGCCACCAAATTTGAATTTTGAAACTTCTGTAGAGCTTTTATGGTTATGGGTAAATTTGAAATTACTGTTACACTTTCAAATTTCAAAATTTGGAGCCAAAAATCTCTATAAATACAGCCTTACATGAAGAAAGAAAACACATCATTCTCTTCTTCTATCATAAGCAAGTTGTGCTTCTTTTTCTGTCTCTCTCTCTCTCTGAGTCTAGAAACCTTGCCCATTTAGTTTCTACTCCTGAATTCACTATGTTTGCCCCTAAGAGATCAAAAACCTCTAAGAGAAAGAGTTTTGAATCCTCTAACCTTGTTGTCAATAGGTTAGATCATTGGTTCTCTAGTGAGACTGAGAAAATGAACTACTTACAGTTCAATGCCACAAAACTCGTATGCCCACCCAAATATCTTGACCTTGCATGGTTTATTAAGGAAGGTTTTCAATTCCCTACTATGATTGAAGCCGAGAGATTGAAGAAATTTGTTGAGTTGAAAGGTACCTTTTACCCTGAATTAGTAAAGGTGTTCTACACCTATGCTAAAGCTATTATGGATGGCACCATCCTATCTCAAGTCAATGGGGTGGCCATGGAAATCACTCCTAAAGTTTGGCAAGAAGTGGCTGGTATTTCCTTTGAAGGTGAAAGGAAATTTGAGGAAGAAGCTGAGGGCTACAATAGGGTGGATACCTATAGAGGGATGCTTCTTGACCTTCAAATGAGGCTAAAGCTAAGGCTTAGCACTGGCCCTATGACTTATGAAGATAGGCTTCTTCATTACATAATCACCTATGTTTTCACACTTAGATCAACCAATCATGCCCAAGCAATAGATGATGACATTCAGCTTGTCTATGGAATGAAGAACAACATACAGATGAACTGGATCCTCATCATTGAGGAAACTATGCTGAAAGCTAAGAGATTGATCAATTATCAATTTCCTTATGTTGTTATGGTATCCAGATTCATTGGTTATTTCAAAATTGATGTCTCTAATGAGGTTGTTGACAACATTACCACCAGCACCAGTCTCATTAAAGAAAATCATCTAAACAAGCTTGGAATGCCAAAGACTCCTTATGGATGGTAGATAGCTGGTCAACAAATTCCTCCTGCTGATGCTGAAGAAGGAGATGATGAAGAAGAAGAAGCTAAAGGCCCTTCACAACCATCTTACAGTCCTTTTGAATCTCTCATGATTCAAAAGATGGATGCATTATTGTCTCTTCACCATGAGCATAGGGATGAGACTAATTCATCCTTGGAAGAGATGAAGTCTAGGCTAGAATGTTAGTATATGGATGTCTTAGAGACAATCTTTTCATTAGATTAGGACGTACATGTACTTTTCATATTGTCATGAATAAATTATAAGCGTTATTTATCTTGTTTCATATTTTGTCTCGATATCATTATTAATATATGAGTAACTGGATAAAAACCTTGGAATGGAATAGGTATCTATTGAGTATCAGTGATGGGATCACGATCATGATGATTCAAGGATACCAGATGTCTACTCCTAAATTTTAAGTTCCTAGTCTAAAGACACTGAGAATGGGGATCAGTGATTTCGGGTAAGACTACCACGGCTTAACTACTTGTATGCAGATACAAGGTAAAGACCTAATAAGCTACAGACATGGAGATGTCTTAGCTAAAGTCGTGGGTGGACCTATAAGGGTATAGCTCGCACTGAACGGACCCACAAAGAGACTTTATGAGGAAATCTCACAAATAGTATCATTAGAGTAGTCTCTTATTATTTGGGTGTGTCTTTCCTTAGACCAAAAGTTTTCACCTAGACTGTGTTCTAGAAGACATGCTTTGATTGTATACCTCGTCTTCCTGAAACATGGAGACACATAGGTATACTTTTGGGCATGTCCTGAAAGATTAGGTATACTAGGGTGACTAGCTGAAGGAATTCATTAAATCTCTATGAGAGATTAGGTTATCTGTAAACTGGAGAAATCGGGATGAAATTTATAGGACTCGGGAATCTATGCATAGTAAAAGAAATCATGAGATGATTTGCCTTTAGAGTCAGTAAAATTGGAGACTCCCTATTCCGTATTAAAGCTTACCCTATACCGCAAAGGCTGATACATTTCCTTACCCTAGGTTTTATGGGAAGGTAACCGAGACGAAAGGAAATACATACGGAAACCAAATAGATTTAATAGGATGATCTTGTCATTTACCTAACTAGTTCTAGGGCAACAAAGCATTGCTAGTGCTCTGTGTTGTCATTAAATGAGTAGTGGCCTTATTGGGCCCAAACTCATTTATGTCAGTAGCTATGTTGGGCCTAATGGGTCGCACTCTAACACTTTATTGTCATGACATTATAGCATTAAAGGTTTTGGGCCTAATAATGGTTGTTGGCCCAAGAAAGAGTTTGGATACTGATCTTAAAGAGAGATGGGTGCATGAATGGAGTTAATGGGCTTGGATAGTCCAAGACATTATTAATTAATTTAAATAGTTAAATTAATTATCTAATATTTAAATTTGATAATTTAAATTTTGAATTTAAATATGAATTAACTATAGTTGTTAGTTTCATATCAAAAGGAGAAGATAAGAGCTAGATTTGAATTTGAATTCAACTAGCATCTTATCATGATCATGTCCTAGATTTTAGGAAGAAGTTTGAGGGCTGATTATGGGTTTACATACGGCTGATATATGATTATCATTTGGCAAAATAAATCCCAAAATAATTGACTTGGTCTTAGGAGGATAAGATAGGAGGTTGTTGGCAATTTTTGAAATACAACAACTCTATCTCTTCTTCACGTGTGGGATGCTTCATGATCAGAAATTTTGGCTAAAAATCTGACTCAAACTCTTCTATAAAGTGTGCTATTGTGATCATAGTGCTCGAATAGTTTTGAGAGGAAAAACCCTAATCTACTTTCCTCTATTTTCACATGCCCCTTTGTGTGAGTGTTGGCTGAAAATTCAGCCACCAATACCATCTATTGGTGAGCCTCCTAGATAAGTAAAAACACTTTAAAACATAACCTTCTTCCTCTCCATTGGTGTGCCTAGCCTGCCTCCTTTGGTGTTTGTTGATAACCTTCAATAAGTGTTCTTGAGTCTTGACAAGAAGTGGTGTAGATCAACATTAGAGGGCTTGTATCTTCAAGCCTATCCTTGATCATCAAATTTCGAATATAAACAAGGTAACATCTATGTCCTAAAGAATGATTCTTGTGTTGTATGTGTGTTTTCGCTTTAAAAATTTTGTTTTCCTCACATGCCTTCGGGCTTCATGGCCCTATCTTACAAGTGGTATCAGAGCTAGGTTGCTTTACTATCGACAGGTGATGGTACCTTGTTTGTTATTATATGTTGTTTGTAATATGATTACGCTTTACATATATCTTTATGTATTCATGGTTTTGTTTCTTTATGATTCTTTGTGTAAGATTTCAAACGAAACATCTTTTAGGAAAGGAATATGATTCAGCCATGATATGAATATTCAAATGCATTGTTTTCTTCATAATTTTGTTTTCAAAATGCATGAAATATTCTATGCATGTCGTGGTCACATGAATAAAAAAATTAGGGTTCTTAACTTTGTTCATTTTGATCTTGTTATTTTGTTATAATGAATTGTTCATGAGCATAGCATAATATTTTTTGACAAAATTTCTCATACAAGTCTATGTATATAAATAGTTGATTGTATGATTTAATTTTGTGTTCTTTGAGAAAGAATCAACAAAATTTTGAATTATGTATTTGGATGCATATTTCGGCCATTTGAGAAATAATAATATTGTGTGCTTGTTAGTTATCTAACCTTTAAAGTGCAGATATGGAAGGGGATGGTCATGGTGCTCGAATTTAAATTTTGAATCTAAATATTTGAATTTAAATGTTTTAAATTTGAATTCAAATTTTGATTTAGTTTAAATTGGAGTTGTAATTTTGAATTTTTAAAAAATTTTAAATTTTGTGTATTCTTTTGTCCCTCCAAAGATGTATTGGAGTTTCTTTAATTATTTTGTAATTAGAAAAATTAGGCTAGTGGCGTTTAGGCATGGAAGATTTCATGATGGAGCTGCAGCCTAAGAGCAAGAAGAAAGAATGCACGAGCACCATGACTATCTCATATAAAATCTGTTTTATATGCTTGTATGTTTTAAAAACGACTAGTATGCATGAGATAGAGTATCGCGAATGTATGTTTTATTATGCATGTCCAAAAGCGACTAGTGTAATCCGATAGATGTTTGACATAGGATACGACTAGCATGATAATAGTACTTACACGTTTGATGAGACCCATTAAAATAAAACAAACCCTTAAAAGGAATCAATTATTAAGCACATGATTACCTCCCCCCACTAATGCCACTCGAAATTCCTCTACATGGTGGTGCGCCACAACTCAATTGGGACCCACTGTTTCATTGAATAAGAGTAGTATTAGAAGTGTGAGACACTTAAGGTGCTGGTTAGTGCTTAACTGAATGCATGAGTTACAGGCTCAGTCGGGCTTATGTATTTGGGGTAATAATGTCAGGTTGGTTGCATGAGATGCACTACTAAGTGACAAGGAGTTGTCAACCTGATGCTAAGAGAAGGTATGAGATATTGTTGATAAGGATCAACCCATTATTTAGTTTAATTTTGCAGTCTCAGACGAAGATTAAAATAAATAATCGTACTCTTAATCCCACTAAGGTAATTTTAAGATAAAATAACCTTAAGTCAAAATAACAAGGGTAATTGACTTAGATAAAATAGTGGGAGGGGCATGTTATTTGTTCTTATTTCATGACAATATATTGATTAGTTTATCTTTACATCTTCTCAGTTCATAGTATGACTAATCAACTTTCATTGCGCTCTATTCTCGATACGAACAAACTGAAGGGTTCAAATTTTACGGACTGGTATCGGAACCTGAGAAATGTTCTTAGGGCCGAGAAAATCGCTTATGTCCTAGAAGGTAATTTACCCATAGCTCCTAAGGAAGGGGAAGCTGATTATGAGTTCTACGATATGGAAGCTCATAAGCAGCACATGAATGACAATACAATGGCAGTATGCATCATGTTGGCATCCATGTCGCCTGAGCTACAAAAGCAACATGAGCATATGGATGCTCCCTCTATCATCTTGCATCTCAAGGAGTTGTATGATGTTAAAGGCAGGCATGAGAGGTATGAGGCCTCTCGAGAATTGTTCTCGTGTAGGATGTCTGAGAGCATAAGTGTGAGCAATCATGTTCTTAAGATGATTGGGCTCATTGAGAATCTAGGAAATCTAGGCTTCGTGATTGATGTCGAGCTAAGTAATGACTTAATCCTCACATCTCTGCCACCTTCCTTTAGTCAATTCATTATGAATTATAACATGCATGGGATGCTTGTGAGCTTGCCTGAGTTGTTAAGTATGTTAACAACTGCTGAGGTGTCTATCAAAAAGGATAAGACACACTCTCTTCTAATTGGTGGGCCTAATAAGGCCAAGGGTAAGGCTAAGGAGCCTGCAAAAGGAAACTCCCTTAAGCCCAAAGGAAAACCCAAGAAGAAGAAAGGCAACAAGAAGGGTAAGAGTGCACCTAAGGACAAAAGCGATGCTGTGTGCTTCCACTGTGGCAAGACTGGCCATTGGAAGAGAAACTGTCCAGACTACCTGAAGAGTGTGAAGGACAAGAAACATAGTGTTGCTTCTGCCTCAGGTATTTGCATGATTGAGATCAATTATTTTTGTGCTAATCCGACTTCATGGGTATTAGATACCGGTTGTGGTTCTCACATCTGCAATATGTTACAGGTACTTAAGAGTTCCAGGAGATTGGAGAAGAATAAGGTTGACCTTCGCGTTGGTAATGGAGCAAGAGTTGCTGCTCAAGTTGTTGGAGATACAGACCTCATTTTGCCTACGGGCTTTTTATTGTATTTGAATAATTGCCTTTATGTTCTGGGCATTTCTAGAAACATTATTTCAATTTCTTGTTTAGAACGAGATGGTTTTTCTTTTACTATTAGGGATGGTACATTTTCTATCATTATGAATGATATGGTTTATGCTACTGCTTCTTTGGTAAATGGCTTATATGTTTTAGAAACGGGAACAGAAGTTCTCAATGTGAATGTGAAACGACCTAGGACAGATAATCAATCTTATTTGTGGCACTGTAGACTAGGGCACATAAATGAAACAAGATTGTCTAGGATGCATGCAAATGGATACCTAGATTCCATGGATTTGGAATCCTATGGACAATGTGAATCTTGTCTAAAAGGGAAAATGACTCATCACAAGCCCAAAGGGCTTAGAAGTCATAGGACTAGTGAGTTATTAGAACTCATTCACTCTGATGTTTGTGGCCCAATGTCTATAGAGGCTAGAGGAGGATACTCCTATTTCATTACCTTTACGGATGATAAATTGAGATTTGGGTATGTTTACCTGATGAGATATAAATCCGAGGCCTTTGAAAAGTTTAAGGAGTATAGGAATGAAGTGGAGAAACAGCGTGGAAAAATGATTAAGACATTATGATCAGATCGTGGTGATGAATATCTGAGCCATGAGTTTCAAGATTATCTGAGAGAGAATGGAATTCTCTCGCAGCTTACTGCACCTTACACACCACACCAAAATGGTGTTTCCGAAAGAAGAAACAGAACCTTGTTAGACATGGTCAGGTCTATGATGAGTGAGACTCAACTTCCAAAATCGTTTTGGGGATATGCCTTAGACACGACGGCATACCTTCTAAATAGGGTATCGTCTAAATCTGTTCAGACCACTCCATATGAGATATGGAATGGTAAGAGACCCAACCTGAGTTATCTCAGAGTATGGGGATCGCCAGCATATGTCAAATCGTTGACATCAGACAAGCTTAGTGTTAAAAGCACTAAATGTCTATTTGTGGGGTATCCTAAAGGTACTAAGGGATACTACTTTTACTCATTGGAGGAACACAAGGTGTTTGTGTCCAAAAATGCTGAATTCCTTGAGAAAGATTTACTCTCTCAAGGAGCCAGTGGGAGTAAAATTGATCTTGAAAAAGTTCAAGGACCACAAGAACAAATTGAGGAACCCGAGTCTGCACCACAGGCGACGTTCTCCAATGGAGAAGTAAACACACAACTTCGTAGGTCTACTAGGGTCATCCATCCGCCTGAGAGGTATGGGTTTGTGATTGAGAATCAACAAACCATAGAGGATAATGAACCAAGTAACTATGAGGAGGCAGTCAAGGACGTTGACTCCTCTAAATGGCTAGAAGCCATGAAATCTGAAATAGATTCGATGTATCAAAACAAGGTATGGACCTTGGTTCCACAACCACAAGGAAAAATTCCTATCGGTAATAAATGGGTCTTTAAGAGAAAGACTGATGCAAATGGCAACGTTCAAACCTATAAAGCTAGGTTGGTTGCGAAAGGATATCGTCAAAGACAAGGTGTTGACTATGATGAGACTTTATCACCCGTTGCCATGATCAAATCTATTAGGATCATAGTCAATGCCTTCCTCTTGGTTGTAACCTTTAGCAACCAATCTAGCCTTGTTTCTTACTATGATTCCACTTTCATCAAGCTTATTTCTAAAAACCCATTTTGTCCCAATAGGCTTGATTGAAGATGGTTTAGGAAAAAGTTCCCAAACTTCATTTCTTTTAAACTGGTTTAGTTCTTCATGCATGGCATGCATCCAATGTTCATCTTGTAAGGCATGATTAATATCTTTAGGTTCAATTTGAGAAACAAAAGCCATATCACAGCATAAATTTCTAAGAGAAGATCTAGTAGAAACTCCCTTTGACACTTCTCCAATGATGTTGTCTAGTGAGAGGTCTTTTGTGGTTCTCCACTCTTTTGGCTCTAGATTGGAAGTTGATGGGACTGCTTCAACACTTGATTCATCTTTCTCATTGATGGATAATTTCTCTAGCTGGACATTTTCTTCCATTTGACCTGCATCTACATCACAATCTTTTTCTCCTTTTGAATGGTTAGATTCATCACAAATTACATGAACAGATTCTTCCATGCACATGGTTCTTTTATTGAAAACTCTATATGCTTTGCTTTGTAATGAATATCCAAGAAATATGGCTTCATCAGCCTTTGCATCAAATTTTCCTAGTGATTCTTTTCAATTATTCAAAACAAAACACTTGCAGCCAAAGGTTCTTAAATGAGAAATGTTGGGCTTCCTTCCTTTATATAACTCATAAGGTGTTTTCTTCAAGATGGGTCTTATGAGTAATCTATTTAAAGTATAACAAACAGTACTTACTGCATCTTCCCAAAAATACTTTGGTAAATTTGTCTCATTTAGAAGTGTTCTTGCACCTTCTTCAAGTGATCTATTTTTCCTCTCCACAACACCATTTTGTTGAGGTGTTCTTGGAGCTGAAAAATTGTGGTTAATTCCATTTTCTTCACAGAATTTTTCAAAATGCTCAATTTGGAATTCTCCACCATGATCACTTCTAATTGAGATAATTTTAAAACCTTTCTCATTTTGAACTAGTTCGGCTAACTTTCTAAAGGAATCAAAAGCATCACTCTTGGATTTCAGAAACAAAGTCCAAGTAAATCTAGAGTAGTCATCAACAATAACAAGTCCATAGTAATTACCACCTAAACTCATGGTTCTAGAAGGACCAAACAAATCAATATGCAGCAATTCAAGTGGTCTTGAGGTGGAAACAATGTTTTTACTTTGAAAAGAAATTTTGGTTTGTTTCCCCTTTTGACATGCATCACATAGTTTGTCCTTTTCAAATTTGAGTTTTGGAAGACCAATTACTAAGTCCTTTTTAATGAGTTTATTCATATGGTGCATGTTAATATGGCTAGCTCTCCTATGCCACAACCAAGTTTCATCTAACTTACTCATTAAACATGAAGTCTTGTGAAATAATGTATGATCAATGAAAAGCAAATAAATGTTACCTTTTCTTTTGCCAATGTGGATTACTTCTCCACTTTTACCATCACATATCATGCAACAATCTTGATTGAAAGAGATTTTAAAACCTTTGTCACATAGTTGACTTATGCTTAGTAGGTTATGCTTCAAGCCTTCAACGTAGAATACATTGCTTATCTTTGTGTTCAAGCTGTCACCAATGTTTCCTTCTCCTATGATTTTTCTTTTGTTGTTATCCCCATAAGTAACATAGCCCCCATCCTTAAGTATAAGATTTTTGAGTAAGGACTTGTCACCGGTCATATGTCTTGAGTAGCCACTATCAAGATACCATAAAGAGGAGCTTGCTCTAAGACACACCTACAAAAAATAACAAATCACTTCATAGTAGAAGGTACGCATTTGAGGTTGGGTCCATAGGAGTTAGTTGCTTGCTTTTTCTTTTCCACCCAAATACACTCACCATTAGGTACATAGAATCTTCTTGCAAAACATTGGTAAGATGTATGTCCTCTCTCCATACAATAATGACAAACAACAGCCTTATAAGAGTTTCCAAAGAACTTGTTTTGATTGGATCTTGATTTCTTCTTTTTCTTCTGTTTTGGGAGTACAAAGGTTGTCTTTTGAACATTTTTAAAACTCTTTTTGTACCCCAATCCAGAAGTGTCACCAAACTGTTTTTGAGCACTCAACATTTCATCTAAATCACATTTTCCTTTGTTGAGTTTTTCCAAGATCTCAATTAATTCCTTGTTCTTTGAAACAATCTGCATATATTTTTCTTCTTGGTTAAATCTATACTCATCAAAAACTTTTTCAAGCATTTCATATTTGTCAATAGTTATAGAAGAAGAGGCATAAATACAGCCACTTGATTTGTAGCTTGAAGTAAGCTTTTCATTTTCTTCCTTCAAGTTACAAACATCAGTTTGTAATTCCACTATTTTTGCAAGATGATTCTCAATATTTTTCTTGAGCTTTTTGTTGGATTTAGCAAGCTTTTCAGCCTCTTTATACATCTCTTGGAAAGCAAAAATAGCTTGATCAAGTTCAGAGGTTACCTCATCTTCTTCTCCCAAGAGATCATCATTCTCTTCATTAACAATTGAGGTGAGACACATGTTGGCTTCCTCTGATTTAGTGGAGGATTCAGAAGTAGTAGAAGCATTGTCCTTCCAGGCAATATAGGCTCTTCTTGGTTTTGCTTCCCTCTTGCCTTTGCTGTCACTTTGTTGCTTCTTCAAGTAGATTGAACATTCTGATTTTATGTGACCAGGTTTGCCACATTCAAAACATGTGAAGTTGTTGTCAATCTTCTTGATGTTGCTAGTGTTGTTGTTGGTATTGCTCTTGTTGTTTCTTATGAATCTTTTGCCCTTATTCTTCTTTAGAAATTTGCTAAACTTTTTCACAATCAAGTTCATGCTTTCTTCATCTTCTTCATCACTTGAGTTTTCTTCTTTTTCCACCTTAGGTGCTGCAGCCTTTAGTGCAATTCCTTTGCCTTTTCTATCTGCATCTTCACCAAAGGTTAGTTGAGATAATTCTAATTCATACTCAAGTAACTTACCAAAGAGAGCAGCCATGGTCATTTGTGAAAGGTCTTTGGATTCCTTGATGGCTGTCACTTTTGGTTGCCATGCTCTAGTGAGACATTTCAAGATTTTGATGTTTAATTCCTCAACATCAAAGGTCTTTCCAAGTCCTAAAAGATGATTCACTATGTGTGTAAATCTTGTTTGAAGTTGAGAGATGCTTTCATTTTGGTTCATCTTGAACATTTCATATTCATGTATCAAGGAGTGCTTTCTTGATCTCCTCACTTCTTCAGTCCCTTCATGGGTGATCTCAAGCATCTCCCACATCTCCTTGGCACTTGTACATCTCACTGTCCTGAAAAATTCATCAGAAGAAAGAGCAGAAGTTATCATGTTCTTTGCTTTAAAATCATATTGAGCAATCCTCTTTTCTTCATCATTCATCTCATCCCAATCTTTGGGAATCATGTTATTATCAACAACTTTGATGGGCACCCTAGATCCTTTTTCAATTGCATTCCATGCTCCTGGATCATTAGATTGAATAAAGATTTTCATTCTATTTTTCCAAAACCTGAAATTCTCCCCTTCAAACAAAGGAGGTATGTTTAAAGAAGCACCTTCTTTAAAGGTTATTTGTGAAGTATTCATTTTTGAAAAGTGATCTTGAGTAACTTACAAGAAGCAGCTCTTGATGCCAATTGTAAAAGATAGGAACACTTCACACTTAACCAAGAGGGGGGGTGAATTGGTTAGGCTTGGTAAATTAAAATTCTTTTAACAAAATCAGAGTTTTCTTTTAGGATCTTTATCACTTTGAAACCAAAAATATTCTTATTCAATCTCAAGCTCAGCCCAAGGTATGCAATTGTTCAAAGTTAAATTGATAAGCAAGACAATTCAATCAATATATATAGAAAATAAGCAAGCACGAATTTAATCACAAGACTCAAGAGATTTATACTGGTTCACTTCAAACACTATGAAGCTACATCCAGTTTTCTTCCATTCAACACTAGAATGGAGTTCCACTATTGCAATTTTTTTGTCTTACAAGTAATTTCACAAATCTCTCTTTATCAACCCTAGATAAAGTTCAGAAACCTAAAACACTATTAGGTTCTTAGAGATCAACCCACTGAGAGTCCACTCAGCACACCCTTAGAGAAACCCTTCCTCTAGATTACATGCAAGAACCTTAATTACAATAGAAATTCAATTACAAATAAAAACAGAGTACACCTTCAAAGCTAAGGAAAGATATCACCTGATGATCCAATGAATAATGATGCATATGAATGAGTGAATCAGGTTTAAGAATCAACACAAGACTCAGAAAAGCACATTCCTTAAGCTTTGACAAGAACTTTCTTGCTTCAAGACATAATCAATAACCCATATGTATTTGATGTAAGCAAGAACACCCAGAACCCAGAAAACCCCAAGAAAGTATTTAGAATGCTTTATGTTAGCTCAGAATTCGAAATTCACAAGTTACACATCAAGCACAGAATGAGTTCTATTTATAACAAACATTTCTAACTGCCAGTAATCGATTAAACGCGCCTAATAATCGATTATTTATCATATGTAATCGATTAATATGTTCTATAGGCTTCTGGGTTTTGGCAACGAACCAATTAATTGATTATTCCGTATCATAATCGATTATCACAATGAGCTTTAGAAAAACTTGAAGTTCAGAATGCAACTGAAAAGCACTGTGTAATCGATTACGGTTTTGTGTAATCGATTATGGCAGAGAGCTTCATAAATCAGGAGTCATCTAAATGAACTATGCAATCGATTACTGATTTTGGTAATCGATTATTGTATAACAAATAGTGAAGCAATAGTGTATGATGTAATCGATTACAAGTATTGGTAATCGATTAAGGCAGTGAGCTATGGTTTTCTATTTGGTCTTTGTAATCGATTACAGTCACTTGGTAATCAATTAAAATGTTTCTCAATGCTATTTTATAAGTAAGCTAAGGTCAAATAATCGATTAATCCGATATGTAATCGATTACATTGTTCTTGATAAGTTTTCCAGAAAGAACTAAGAACAAAGTAATCGATTATTATGCCTAAGTAATCGATTAAATAGTGTAAAACAGTATTTTTCCAAAAACCTTAGTTTCAATTTAAACACTGAATCAAATTATCAAAGCCTTGTTAATTCTATGACTCTAATTAAAAATCTAAGTAAATGATATGAATGCAATGCACTTGGATCACCAGATATGCTTCTTCCTTTACAATCAATTTACAATTTATTCTTCAAGACTTCAAGGCATGTTGAAAGCTTCAAAACCAAGCTTAATCTCTTGTCCATTCTTTAAGTGCTTTCTTTGAAACCAACAAGAGAGACTTTGTAATTACTTGTAAGAACAAAAATTTGCAATAGTGGAACTTCACTCTAGTGTTGAGTGGAAGAAAACTGGATGTAGCTTCATAGTGTTTGAAGTGAACCAGTATACATCTCTTGTGCTTTGATTTTAATTCCGTTCTTGATTATTTCCTGTCCATCTTGATTCTCTTGCTTTGCTTATCAATTTAATCTTGAGCTATTGGATACCTTGGGCTGAGCATTTGATTGAATAAGTACTCTTGGTTTCAAAAGTAATAAAGATCCTAAGGAAAACTCTGATTTTGTTTTAAGAATTTTTAATTTACCAAGGTTTAACCAATTCACCCCCTTCTTGGTTAAGTGTGAAGTGTTCCTATATTTTACACTTCCTACCCTGATCCACCAATGAAGCCTATTAATCTATCTAATGCTGAAGAAAGTATAGGTGGAAATTTCTGATATGAGAGAAAAGGTAGTTTGATATATGAAAAATAAATAAGGATCGTATCTAATATGGCTAATGGGTTTCTTAGTAATCCTATGTTTTAGTGTGAGATATTATGGTATGTATGATGAACTTTGTAACTTGTAGTGGTGAATGATGTAACAATGACCAAAGTATGTTTAATAAATTAGTTTCCAACTTATATAACTTAGATAACTTATTAATACACGTTCATTGGAAATTACCAGTAATAAAAATTATCTAGAAATGTATTAGATCGTTACAGTTTTGGTATCAGAGCAGTTCATCCTGTTAGTGTTGAGTTTAAGGGAAGCTGCAAGAAGATTGAAGCAAGGTGGAAGGCTTGATGATGTTTTAGCTTTTTACATGCCCAATCATTTGAAGACATTTGTAATTTGTCTAAGTGATTCAAATAAATTTCCTTGTGATCTTTCTTTACCATGTGCATTCTCTTGATCATGCATACATGGTTTTCAATCTCAAAGAAATCAAATGGTTTTATAAGAAATTAAGTTCTCAATGTCTTTTAAAAAGCAAAAGTTATTGCTTTAATCGATTACACAAGCAGTTTAATCGATTAAAGACATTCATACTATCCTAGAAAAGCCTTGAAGAACAGTTTAATCGATTACAGGCTTCTTGTAATCGATTACACAATGTTTTATGAAAAACCATGCATCACTGGAATAATCGATTATCTTATTATGTAATCGATTATCTTAATTTGTTTGTCTTGATGCTGTTCTGGTTTAATCGATTATAGTACGGTTTAATCGATTATTTTGTTCATGAAATCATTTCCAGAAAGCAGATGAACATATTAATCGATTATTTAGGTACTTTAATCGATTACATATGGCAATTTAATCAATTACACCAGCTGATTAATTGATTATTGTTAGTTAATTCTATTTTATATAAAGCTGTGTGAGTCTATTCTCTATACATAAATATTGAACGAATTGTTCTAAACATATGGAGTGATTTACCCAAAACACTAAAAGCTTTCTAAGAGTTTCAAAGACTGATTTCTGAGTTAAAAACATTTCTAGTAAGAATCAAGTATTCTGAGTTTTTGAGAAGATGTGTTAAAGAAAAGAAGGTTTTCAAGATAGTGCTTCTGGGCTATTATGTTTTCAACCTGGAGAGTGTGGTAATCTCATTTCATTTTATTCATTCATACATGAAAGTCACAGGTTGTGTTTATCTTAAACCTATCTTTTTAGATGTTCTAACATTTTCTGTTGTATTGTGATATATCAATTTGTTTCTTTTCAAGCATACTAGAGTAGGGTTCTCTAGGTTTGGGGTTATGAGTAGGGTTCTCAGTATCTTGGTGATTTGTATTCTAATAGGGTTTTAGAATCAGTATCTTTGTCTAGTGTTGATAAAGAAAGTCACTTGTGGATTGCTTGTAAAAGATTCTTTGATATAGTAATGACTCTAACCTAGTGTGGGTTGAAAGCAACTGGATGTAGCCTCCAAGGTTGAGAGGTGAACTAGTATAATTGCATTGTCTCTTGTTTAAAATTTTGTATGTTTCATTGCATGTCTTTGTGAAATCAAGTATTATTATCAAAGAAACATTTTCTGTCATTGCATTCATATCAAAGGTTGATCTTAGGTGAAGAAAGATTTCTGAATTTGAAAAAGGTGAACTAGTGATACAATCCAAAGTTTTAATTCTGCAATTTGTTTCAGAAAGTTTTTAAATATCAGGTTTGAACCAATTCACCCTCCCACTCTTGGTTCATTTGCAGTGTATTCATTGTATTTTCAATTAGAGCCTAAGGCGAATGGACTGACTATGCTTTTCTATGTACTTTGAGTGTGAATGTTTATGTCTGATTGTTTGTGCTTGTTGAATTCTAACACACTTTACTTTATATTGAGCCTGATCACCTCAATATTTTTGTGAAAGTGAATAGGAATTCATGGCTACTAGAAGAGCAGCACCACAAGTTGTTGGCAATAGTGAATAAATAAATATTTTTCATGAAATGCTGGCAGCTATGCAAGAGCAAGCGACTGCTGACAGTCAACAAGCTGTAGTAGCTACTCAAATGATGGCGCAACTGAACAATAACAATAATAATAATAATAATAATAATAATAATAATAATAATAATAATAATAGTAATAATAATAATAATCATGATAATAAAAATAATTCTAGTCAAGATGATAATAGGAGGCAGGTGACTGAATTAGAATATCATAAGTTTGCTGAGTTTAGCACCAGTATTTAAGGGAACCTTTAATCCAGATATGCCTAAAGAATGGGTTAGAGAAATAGAAAAGATACTTACTGTTCTAATTAGCAGAAAGTAACTTATGCTACATATATGTTACAATCTAATGTAGAGTATTGGTGGAACAGCCACAAGTAAATTTTGGTAGGCAATGGAGTAGAAATTACATGGGAGGTGTTTAAAACAAAATTCTATGGGAAGTATTTTCCCATATTAGTGAGAAATGCTAAGGAGCTCGAATTTGTGAGGCTTCAACAAGGTAATAGTAGTGTGTCTGAATATATTGCTAAATTTGAAGAGTTAATAAAATTTTCCTCCACCTATAATGACCCTGTGACAAATCCGGGTTCATGTGACCAGGTGTTACATAAGGGGGGTGTATCTGAAACCTGGACAGAGGGAGGGGTGTAGATAGCATCTTCTCAAATCCGGGATCGTGTTGTTATGTTGTTTTATACGGAGACCGGGTTAGTGCATGATCGGGTTATCACTTATGTAGCGGGGTGTATATATAGCACTCCTTCAAAAAAGCGCTGAGGTATGGAAGGAACTCGAATAAGGAAGGAAAGAGCGACTGGGTAGCAATCTCGGTTGAGCTCGTACATTCCTTTCTTTAAGTAACCAAGTAGAGATCTCGGATGTGTTACCGAGTTGTTATCTCGGATGAGCTCGGAGGAGCTCATTTTTGGTTGCCTTATAAGAGCTACTGGGTAGAGAGACCGGAAGAGCTCGGAACCCCTTTTGATAGAGTTATCGGGTTAGTGATCCCAGAAGAGGTCGGAAAGAACCTTGGACGTTATGTAGTACCAAGGACTGGCCCTAATATTGTGCAATTGATTACATAAGTATTTGTAATTGATTAAAACAAACAGTGTTTGTTAGGTATCATCTATATAAACCCAACTCGGCAGCGTCAGTAGGGTTTTGAGAACCCAGGTAGTTACACGTAACATGTATATGAGGTATAACACATTGACTTGCCAAACAGTAGACCCTATCTGGTAGTCAAATATCTCTACATATTCACTTTATACAAGCGACACGTGTTAACTCCCTGATTGTTATTTTGACGCTGGAAGATTCTCATATTACGTTATGACGCGTGTCAACTTTCAGATTATTTAAGATATGCACAAGTGGGATATTCCAGTAGCAATCTAATTTCCACCGCCTTTGCTAAAACATTTTCTCTCTCTTATTCCATTTTTTTCCTCCATTGTTAAGTGAGAAAAGCTTCATAGATACTCATTCCTTAACCTAAACACCTTCACATTCAATTTAGGGATTAAAGAGAATCACCATACAAACTAGTTTCCAACCTTTGTTCGTTGGGAAAACCATCAGACAAGGAGATCATTTCTCCAAAAGAAGTTTAAAGTTTCAACCTTTAAGAGTTAGAAGGAACTTTAAGGACATCCAAGCTTTGAGAAGTTGTCCACAAGCCTTCCTTGACGTTTTTAAGGTAAGACACGTAAGTTTTACCATTTCGTTTTAAGTTTGGATTTAAGAGGAAAAATGATTCATATAAGTTAGGGTTGATTTTGGATGATATTTCTTTGGAAAAGTATGTTTAGGAGGTTGTTGTGATGAGGGTTCAACCTTGAAAGCTAACTTTTCTGGGTTTTAGGAATTTTGTTTTTTTTTCCCAGATAGATCTTTTTGGGGTTTACAAGCCACTGGTTGGTTGTATAGGGTTAAGATCTGGAAAAGAATTGGGTTTTTTTCATGAAACGGTTGAGAACTGTTCTTGATATCTTGCTTGCCTGATGTAGGGTGTGATAAAGAAGATACCAGTGGTTGTGAACATAAGACTGAGAAAGCCAGTGTGGTGATCAGAGAAGGTAAGCTCTCTGTTCTTGGGGAGTTTGTATCCCTTGATTGTGTTCCACCATACTCTTGGGGAGTTATGGTTATTGTATAATGCAATGCATGTATTTCAATTATGTGTTACTGCTTTTTGATTGAAACATACATGTAAATGATTTGCACTATGATGTTTGTATTATGGTTGAGGAAGCCTTCTGACCAGGGAAGCGGACCATATATGAGAGTGTAAGACTCATTTGGGATGAGATTCTCGACAATTCATATACGTCCGAGTGCATGAGATATACATTTGTGCATGAGATGTGCACTGGTGAATGTGTATATCTGTGCACGGGTGCATGAGATATACATTTGTGCATGAGACGTGCACTGGTGAATGTGTACATCTGTGCACGGGTACAAGTGATGTGCATGGGAAGATATACATTTGTGCATGTAATGTGCATTGGTTGGCTAAATGGCATATCTGTGCACGAGAAGATATGCATTTGTGCATGTGATGTACACTGGTTGGCTAATTTGCATATCTGTGCTGGAATGGTATGTTGGTGTGATTATGTACATGTGATGTTTATAAAAGGCCGTGATGGCTATACTGTTGTTTTTTTTTTAAAAAGGTTGGGTTGGCTATGTATATGTAATGCATATTTAAATGCTATGTATTGTGGAAGTGAACCAGGGGGAGAAGAGTCTCCAAGAACCCTGAGTTTATTGAGATTGTATCTCACCCTGGTTGGGGAATTATATTTTATTGTAGGTAATAGCCAACGAGCAGAGGACAAGGTCCGGGATAAAAGACCCGAGTAAGGGTCGTTCGGTGGATCCCGATTGAAAGGCCAGGTAGGCTACTAATCAAGGATTCCGGAAAAGAGGCCGGGACGGGTTCAAGGTTTTAGAAGGCTGATCTTGTGCGAGCCAATTGGCTCAATTTTATTTTGTGTATATTCTAGAACCCGGTATGAGTTTGTACTATATGTACAATGTGTAACAGTACTCGGGAGCCGGGTTGTATATCAAATTCCATACATAATGTTTTTTTGGTGTTGTACGACATCTTATTTATTTTATTGCTTCCGTTAATTATTTATTACTTTAAGTAATTGCTGTGCTTAAGACCATAAGATAATGTTAATGAACCGAATGCATACAGGGTAGTTACACCACCCATCAGTATAACCCGAATGAGCACTAGAAGTGAATGAAATTTGAAGGGAGATTGAGGGAAGATATGTTGGAAGTTGTAGGACCCTTAGAAATTAGGGAGTTTGGTGTACTAATAAATAAGTGTAGAATAATAGAAGAATATAAAAGGAGGTCTGCTGAAAATAAAAGAGCTAAGTAATAATTTTAGGAAGAAATTAGGACCTCAACCTTTTAAATTTAAGAATAAGTTCAGCAGAGAAAGTTTCAGACAGGGCAAGGTTCAGGAAGGGAATGTGACAAATGTCACAATATCCATGGAGATGGGTCATGCCCTATAGCTCAGACCACTTGTTTCCAATGTGGAAAGATAGGACACCTGGCACAACATTGTCACAGAAATGTTCAGTGTTACAGATGTGGAAAGATGGGCATTATGCTAACAATTGTAGAGTTGAAAAACCCCAAGGCACCACACGTCCTCAATAGACTGGAAGGGTTTTTACCATGGATGCACCAGAGGCATCTCAATCCGAAAATGTCATCAAGGGTAGGTGCAAAATTAAAGATAAAATTTTAATTGTATTATATGATTCTGGTGCTACTCACTTTTTCATTTCTTATGCCACTGCTATACAATTAGCGTTGCCTTTATCTCAATTACCTTATGATCTTTTAGTTTCTACCCCTACAAGTAAATCTATTCCTACTAGTCAAATCTGTCTTAATTGTGATGTTCAAATTGATAATAGATCCTTTTCTACAAATTTGATTTGTCTTCCTTTGACAAGGTTTATGGATTGGCTTGGAGCTAACCATGTATTGTTGGACTGCTAAACTAAAACCATTGTTTTACCTTTAGAAATTTTAGAAAATAGTCAAACCATGTGTTTGTATTTGAACTCCATTGTTTCCTGTTCCAATAAAAATGAAATTCAAGGGTATGTGCTTTTATCAGTTAATGTAACTGAGTCAACTGATGAACTTCAAATATACCCGTGGTAAGCGAATATCCAGATGTATTTCCAGATAAGATACCAAGGATACCTCCAGAGAGGGAAATAGAATTTTCTATTGACCTAATTCTTGGATCTAGACCAATATCCATAGCACCTTATAGGATGTCCCCTCTAAAGTTGGAAGAATTGAAAAAGCATATAGAGGAGTTGTTGGAAAAGAAATTTATTAGACCTAGTGTTTCACCCTGAGGAGCTCTAGTATTGTTGGTGAAAAAGAAAGATGAGGGAATGAGGTTCTGTGTAGATTATAGGTAGCTTAATAAGATAACTATTAAAAATAAATATCCATTTCCTAGGATAGATGATCTTATGGACTAGCTGAGAGGAGCAACAGTATTTTCTAAGATTGATCATAGGTCAGGATATCATCATATTAGAGTTAAGAATGAAGATATTCCTTAAACTGTATTTAGGACTAGATATGGGCATTATGAGTATTTAGTGATGTCTTTTGGATTAACTAATGCTTCAGCAGTTTTTATGGATTACATGAATAGAATATTTAGATCTTATCTAGATAAGTTTGTAGTAGTCTTTATAGATGATATACTTGTTTATTCAAAATCAGAAAAAGAGAATGAAGACAATCTTAGAATAATATTGCAGACACTTAGAGAAAATAAGTTGTATGCTAAATTATCTAAGTGTGAAATTTGGGCCAAGGAAGTGAAATTTTTAGGTCATGTTGTTTCTAAAGAAGGAATTTCAGTGGATTCTAGTAAAATTGAAAAAGTTATGCATTGGGAGAGACTAACCACAGTTTAGGAGTTTTCTAGGATTAAGTCGTTATTATAGGAGGTTTATTAAAGGATTTTCAAAAATAGCTTTACCTCTGACTAGCTTGACTAGGAAAAATGTGCCTTTTGTATGGTCACCAAAATGTGAGAAGAGTTTTCTAGAATTAAGAAGGTTGACTAGTACTCTAGTGTTAGTATTGCCAGATCCTCATGGTGAATTTGAAGTATATTTTGATGCTTCAAAGAAAGGTCTAGGTTGTGTGTTGATGCAAAATGGGAATGTGGTAGCATATGTGATGGAGGTCCAAGTCAAGCCAAAGGTCTAGAAGGGGAGCTTCATAGGACCAATGACAAGAGCTAGGACTCAAGCACTTCAAGACCATATTCAAGCCAATTTGGGCAAGCATGAAGTTACAAACCTTATCAAGGACAACAAGAGCTGGATTTTGGTGTCTCAAGTCCACTTTAATTCAATAAATTCCAGCACTTGTTAAGAGAAATTCAATTAAACATTTGTAAATAAGTAGTTACTGCTTTAATCGATTATTTGGGCTTGGTAATCGATTACAAGATGTTTAGAAGCAATCAGGAATCATAGCCTTTCTGCCGTAATCGATTATTTCGTTGAAATAATCGATTACCAGGCAACCAGT
>QARZ01039175.1:25075-37365 GCA_013407115.1 Glycine latifolia
TAATCGATTACCAAGCCCAAATAATCGATTACAAGATGTTTAGAAGCAATCAGGAATCATAGCCTTTCTGCCGTAATCGATTATTTCGTTGAAATAATCGATTACCAGGCAACCAGTTGAAAGCAGGAAGTATAACCTTACTGCTTTAATCGATTATTTCGTTAGTGTAATCGATTATTTTCAGTTTCTTACTGATTTAATCGATTATCAAAATGAAGTAATCGATTATATCAGTTTCAGATGGTTACTGCACAGTTTTTGGAAGCCAAAGGTCACTTATGTAAAGCCTGTCCTACAAGCTACATTTTGGGCTTCATTTTAGCTTACATTTACATTTCATTTAGGGTTAATTAGCTTAATAATTCGTGGCCTATATAAGGTCCCGAAAACTGAATGTAAAGGATCTTTGGATGATTAATACAATTGCTAAATTGTTGGTGAGAGTTTTCTCCCTTTGTTCTTAGTCAAGAACTTCTTGTTTCTTATCAATGGCTTCTGAGCTATTGTGGTGATTCTTGCAAGACTTATTGGAATTCCTATTCCATGGTGTCAATCTAAATCCATTTCTATTCTTCTTCCATAATCCATTTCTGAATTTAGAAAAACATAAACAGCCTCATTCTAGGGAAGGGTTACATGCTCTGTTTTGAAGTGAATTGAAGATTGAGTTCCATTGCAAGGAAGATCAGGGCAAACAGGACTTGATTCAATTTTGGAGTCCATCACATTGCTTATGCTTCACGCACTTTAGATGCAGGCCAAGTTAACTACACCACCACTGAGAATGAGCTTTATGCTATTGTTTTTGCTTTAGATAAATTCATATCTTATTTGCTTTGCTCCCATATCATTGTCTTTATTGACCATGCAGCTTTGAAGTACCTATTGAAGAAGCTAGATGCTAAACCTAGATTGATAAGGTGGATGCTTATTCTTTTAGAGTTTGATATTGAGATTAAGGACAAGAGTGGTGCAGAAAACTTGGTTGCTGATCATTTGAGCAGGGTTAAGGGACCTGTTGAGTCCTTTCTTATTAGGGATAATTTCCCTAATGAGCATTTGATGCATTTGCATTCATCACATGTTACACCTTGGTTTGCTGACATTGTGAATTTCATTGTTCCATCTGTTGTTCCACCTCATGCATCTAGGTCTCAAATAAATAAACTTAAGAGTGATGCTAAATAATATTTGTGGGATGATACTTATTTGTGGAGGTTTGGTAGTGACCAAGTGATCTGTAGGTGTGTACCAAATCATGAGATTCAGTCAATTCTATAGTTTTGTCATGGCACACCTACTTGTGGTCATTTTGGTCCACCATGTTTAGAGATACTCATCACTTTTCCACCACTTGTGAGCAGTGTTAGAGAGTAGGAGGGACCATTACACATAGGCATGAGATGCCTCCGCAGCCCATTATTTTCTGTAAGATTTTTTATGTATGGGGTATTGATTTTATGGGTCCATTTCCTTTTTGTCATGGTTTTCGTATATTTTTCCTACTATTGATAGAGAGATCAAGCAAGTGTTGCAGAAGGTAGTGCAACCTAACAGGAAGGATTGGAGCAAGCTACTTAAAGATGCTTTATGGGCTCACAAGACCGCTTACCGAACACCTTTGGGGATGTCTCCCTAAGGGTGGTTTTTGGTAAGACATGCCACCTTCTGGTGGAGATTAATCACCATGCTTATTGGGTGCTGAAGAGTTGTAACATGGCATTTGATGAAGCGTGTATGGAAAGGAAGCTTCAATTGCAAGGACTTGAATTGATCCACTTAGAAGCCTATGAGAACTCCAAGATTTACAAGGAGAAAGTGAAGAGGTTTCATGACTATAGGATTCTTAGGAAGGAGTTCCATATTGGCCAAAAGTGCTTTTGTTTAACTCTCCCATCAAGCTTATTCCTGGTAAACTCTTATCTAGATGGAATAGACCTTTTGTTATTACTAATGTTTTCCCCCATGGTGTAGTTGAGATTAAAAATGAAGTTACCGGCAAGGTCTTCAAAGTGAATGATCACCAACTCAAGCTATTTCATGAGAGCCCTCAAGTGGAGGAGGAGCTTGTGGCGGACCTCTCGTTAGTCTTGTCAATTTTATGTGATGATGTGCCTTGAATAACACTTGAGGAGTTTCCTTTTCCCTTCTTGTAATAGCACGTATGCATCCAAGTTATTAACATTCCGTTATGGTCATTAAGCGCAATACTTATCTTAACAAAATATAATAAGGAAGTAACTAATTAAATGACGTCATCATACTTCCACAATTTGATGAAAGTGTTGCATTATGTATGGTAACAATTCATGAGTTTACAAACTTATAAGACCCCAGGTATGATACCCTCCAGAGCCGGGTTACAAACATGCGAAAATACATAACAAAATACAGAGCCATATGCTCCAAAATAGACTAAGGTTCACTAAGAACCCGTCCCGACTCGACCTCTCATCCGGAATCCCTCAAACTGCCTCGCTACCTGAGCCTCTTGCCCCGGGATCCACCGTCCTCCCTGTGCTCATCACCTGCAATAACAAGTAATCCCCAACCGGGATGAGACAATAATCTCAGTAAACTGCGGGTTCCGGAGGCTTCTCCTTTCCCGGGTTCACTTCCAGGATACAAAGCATCAAAACGGCATTACACAAGCTAGCCATCCCGACTTACAAAAGAACATATCACATGTATATAATCACACAGATATAACAAGAGAGATCATCCAACTTAATGGGCACATTCCCTTGTATATTCTTGCCTGAGGAAGATCATCCAATTAAATGGCACATTCCCCCAGGACTTCGGGCAGACACCCCCTGAGGAAGATCATCCAACTTAATGGGCACATTCCCTCTGGGTTCCGCGCGGACGTCTATGGCTCTAAGTCCATATTTGTCCATTCTACTGGCCAGAGAATCTCAAATATCACAACAAAGCAATCACAGTGCAATTCATATACATGTTCTCAAACAGAAAGCAGTAACACCCTATCTCAATACATGCATCATGACATATAACAACCATCACTCCCTCAAAGTATAGTGGAACGCGGTCCAGAGAAGGACTCTCAAGAACAGGGAGCTTACCTGTCCGACGTTCCTCACTGGTTCATCCACCCTCGTGATTTCAAACACCACGATCTTCAGCATCGCGCCCTACATACATGCATGCAAGAAATCAATAATGGTTTTCACCTGTTGCATGTAGAGGAACTCGATACATTACCAGGTTACCATCATTAGTCACCCACAGGCGACATGTAGGACCCCAAAAGGGTTCATCACAACTAACCCAAAAATGATAACAGTTATATTCTAAGGTTGGACTGGCGCTTCTTACCTGTAAGGTTGTTAATGAGGCTAGAGAACCGCTTCTCAAGCTCTAACGTCCTAAAGGTCACCCTCTCTTTCCTAAACCAGAAGCTTTCTTTGTTCGTCAATGGCGAAAACGGAGAAGGAAGAGAGAAGGAATGCCTTTTTGGTGAAGGGACAGAGGAAGAAAATGAGTCGTGCATGAAATAACCCACATGCACGCTATATAAATACCCAGGGAGTTAACGTACGCCGCACACGTCACTAAGTCAACACGTGCTACTCCAGTGACCTAATAGTTAGTGTGGATCCCATGCATAGGTTAAGCTTGTGAAAGCACTAACTACTGGGCTGGTGAGTCAAGCGCATATGACTTCCCATTGGTAAGTGTAGTCTAGACAACCCTGTCCAGGGTCCCGCCCTGGCCACCATTACCCGACCTCGTTCGGGTTCCTTTCTTTTCAGCGCTTAATCCCAGGATACATACGCAATAACCCGGTCACACTCTAACCCGGTTTCCTTGTAAATATTAACACACTCGGTACGAACCTGGCTTCAAAAGGTTCTATTTACACTCCTCCATTATCCGAGTTCCAAATTTGCACCCCCTTGTATGACACCCCGGTCACACGAATTCGGATTAGTCACAGGGTCCTTACCATAATTATTATTACTACTACGTAATTACAACATTAAAACGTTAAAGTGCCACGTGGACACCCGAGATCTTACACTTCTTTTCTATGTTGTCTCTTTGATCGCATTTCATTCCATGCTTACATTGAGGACAATGTGCACTTTAAGTGTAGGGGAAAGGATTTACAAAATATGCTTTATCTATTTTTTTTTTTGTTTTGCTGTATTTGTTTTGTTTTATTGTATTTCTATTTTTACATACAAAAAATAAAAATAAAATATTTTGCAGTAGTTATTTTTTTGTTTTTGTCGAATTTAGGCCATTTTTCATGTTTTTCATAGGATTTCTAACTTGTATAAATTGTGAGAAATGTACAAATTTTTGGATTGAAAGGTTTCATACTTGATGTGAATCATTGTTATAATTATTGAAGTGATAAGTAGGCTTGAAAAATAAAATTAAAGGTGGATCATGTGTGATAGAATTATGTCTTGTGAGTTTTTCGGTCTTTGTGGATGAATCACATTATTACATTCATGTTCTTTCATGTTTGATTTCACCCTTGTTCTAGATTACTCTAGGTTTTGCCTTGTCTATCTTGTCATTCCTTGTTACACATGCATTCATTGAGATGATTTAGACTTTCTTTTTTTTAGCCACTAGCCAAATAAACCTACGTTGTGTTGATATCCATTGTCAGCCCTTTTTAACCTTTAACATTTTATTTCTTGTGTAGCTCATTACAAGCCAAAAAGTGAAAAATCAGGTTATCCTAACTTTAGAGAGAAAAATGGCCTTGGAATTCTTTTGGGAGTAGGTCTCAAACAAGTGTGGGGGATTTGTATTTTGTTTTGATTCGGAAGAAAAGAAAAAGAAAAGAGAGAGTATAAAAAGCAAAAGTTCAAAGAAAAAATAATAAAAAAAAGAAGTATAAGAAAAAAATTGCAATAAAAGTGTGTTGTGGTTCATTTTCATCCTTGTAAGTTTTTTTTATTTTAATTTTGTTGTTCTCCACCTTGCTTCTTTGTTTTGACCCCTCTTTTTACTTGTTGGCTGACTCCCCATTGCCCCTCTTTTCTTTTAGTTTTAGCCTAAATATCTTTCTCTTATCCCCCTTACCTGAATCATACATTACAAACCAATAAAAATCCTTTTGATCTTTTGATGCATGTTTATTTCAAGATGAGTGAATTAAAGTCTTGTAAATATTTGGATGTGCTAGTTACATGTGGTGTTTGAGTGTAAACACAAACCCATACACATTTGATGAGGATGAGTGTTGCTCTTTGAGAGTATTCTATCACCTTGGTACATTTTTAATTTTAACTTGACGACTTTTTCACTTTGCACTTTATGATCATGTGTTCATGGAGTGCTTGTTACTCTGATATCATTCTTCCATTTTCCATCTTTCTCACTTTTGTGCATTATTATGGTCCATTGAAAAATGTGTGTGCTTTGTTCATACCTTTTTTTTTAGTTTGTGGTTTATTCTAGTTTAATTATTTTTCTCTTAGTCTTTCTTTTAGTTTTGCCCAGGAGTGCAAAAGATAAAGTGTAGGAGAATTTGATTGAGCATTTTTAGTATAGTATTTTTCTATTCTTCTTAGTTTATGTGAATTCTCTGAGATTCTTATTTTTCTCACTTTAACTTAGTTTTGGTCTTAGGCAAATAATTGGAGTTAATTGATAATTGTTGCTTATTTTTCAGATTTTATGCTTATTTGACCTATCTTCCTTGTATAGGACCTATAGGATTCTACAGAACTCCAAATGGAGCATATGAGTAGTCCTTGGAAAGATAAGGAAAAGAGTTACAATTTTGTTAGATATAAGCGTGGGCTAATTCTTACGGTTTGAGGGTCAAATTAGGCTTGAAAGTCAGAATCTCTGCACTTGAGGTTTGGGCTGCGAATTTGGATTTTGATTAATGCAATTAACATAATTAGTTAGTTTAGATGGGTCTAATCAGAGCCCATCCCTTCATTCTGTTTAATCACTATATATTATTATAGCTAGGAGTTATTTAAGGACAAAAAATAGAATTTCTAGCTTCTTGTGCAAGTTTTCAAAATTAAAATTTTTTCTCTCTTTATCCCTCAACGATTCTTCATTGTTCTTTATTTTTCTTCTTCCTTTCATCTCTATTCTTCTATTTTTATCACACAAATTTCATGCCTCTTCCACTGATGATGACCATGGAAGGCTAAACAATCAATCAATCTAAGGATGGAGTCCAAGCAAGGAGAATTTGAGTTCTGGTTTGGTATTCTAATTTCTACGTGAATGTTTATCTTCTTCTTTAATCCTCTTTTCGATTTTCATGATTATGAATATGTTTAGGATTGAAAACGAATTAGGTTATAGATTTATTTCCTAATTTTGAATTTTAATCATAGATGTTTTGGATAATATTTCAATCTGGTTTGTGATTTCAATTGATTTAAGAGTAATTCGATTGAACTGCTTCTAATGATATTGAATGAACCTTCATAATATGATCATTATCTGATAACTATGATAATTTACATTTCTTGGTTTTGCGAATTGGATTGATATTCTTGAATCTGTTTTACAATATCTTTTATCAATTCTGTTAGTTTCTGCATTTTTCTTCAATTCTTGTTTGTATTTTTGCAATTTTTGTTCACTGTCTGCAAACTGTTTGATAAACCCCCTGTTGTTTATAAGTGGATTAAGTTAGGAACCAAATTGGACTGTATTTCTAAGTTGACCTAGGTTAATCCTGGGCCTATTTACCAGGACTTTAGTGATCACCTTATAAGCAACATTACATAAGCTTATAGGGCGAAAGTCCTTCAAGTTGGGAATGAGGGTGATAAGAGTCTCCAACAATCTAGGGTCAATGACTGTATCTCTAATATTGCTTAAAGAAGAAAGGTTGGAACCTGTCCAGGGCTGGGGCATTAAAGGACTTCATCCCTATAATGACACATCTAACTTCTTCCAAGGACATTGGTGCTAACAAAGCCAATATGGCATCATTATCCAAGCTGGGGATGTGTGTAACCTGTCTAGGATTAGAGGCAACATATACATCGAAAGTAAAAAGGTGTTGATAGTACCTCAGAGTCTTCTAGTGGCAAACCCAGGAATTTTTTTTATGTCTACACACTTAGTGGCAGGGGTTCAGGGGCAGCGCCCTCGAAAATCTTTTTTGTAAAGAAAATTTAAATCGACGCAAATAATAGTTTGACCAAACATTAAGCCCCCAAATTTTACCAATCCTCCAAAAAAAATATGAGAATATACTCCAGTGCATCCATACATCATCATTCTATTTATAATGGTGAATAAAAAAGTCAACATTACCTGTACAGAAGGCGAGCAAAATCCCAGTAAAGGCCATCATCTCTAGAATATTAACTCGTTTGAGAATGTCAAACCTGGCATCAATTGAAAGATATAAAAGTCATTCCCCAATTAAACCCGACTAGCGAGCAGAAGATATGAAACAAAAAAAATTAAAGTAACACAATAAAAAAAGACTAGATAACAACAAAAATAATAGAAGCTACAAAGTAAATACCGTGATTACAAAAGCATTCTTCGATACTTCATTCCTTGAAAATATTGCATTACATCTTCATCATCAATCTTATTAAATATATTACGTTCAACATAAGTTAGCATGCATGCATTAAACCAATCATCACTTATTCGATTGCGCAACTTATCCTTAACAAAAGTCATTGCAAAAAAAACTCGCTCAACACTAGTCGTTGCTACCGGTAGAACGAGTGCCAGCTTTATCAACAAATAAACAAATGGATAAATGATATCAATTATACTGTTTATGCTATTAAAACAGTTATAACAAATAAATAAGTATAGCAAATTACCTTTCATTGAGACTTGTTAAATTATTATGAACCCACAATTACACCATGCTCCTTGGCTACTTGGCACAACCCACAACCTACACTAACAGTAAAGCCAATTAGCAAACACACAAGAAGGGCAAATTCCATTTTTAGTTCTCATCTAATTTCATCAGGATATTATTTAAAATTGAATAACATCATAGGTTATATCAATGGAAGAGCATGAACTGTAAAAAACGATCAATTGGCTCCCTCCAATCATTTTGTAGAAGTCTTACTGAAGGTTTTAATGAATAGAGGTAGAAGCCAATTGACTTATATGTTCAAAGCACCTAAATAGCATTCAGATCCCTTATATTTTCTTCACAATAATGTTAGGGTAGAGTTCACACTTCGCACATGATATAAAAATTACAATACAACAACATAAAGTATTAGCAGGTGATTAGTCTCAAATAGCACCCACCAAATAGAAAAACATCAAAGGGGAAATATTCTCAAAGGTGATTAGTCACAAATAGCACGGGATGCCTTTGAACCACCTTTAAGTTCACCGTTATGCTACTTCAAACTACACCAATTAAGATAAGTACAAATTAAACATCTATTTCTTTAACTTCAGGGTAAATTGCACACGCAGACATCAGCTGTGTAAAATAAAAAAGCTATGGCAAAATTAGCTACATCAAAAGACAAAAATAGCATAAACAACCACTCAGCCAGAACTAAGCATCACAAAATCACCAGAACAGGTCGCGGTTGCTGATGTGGTGGACGTCGAGGCCAAAGGAGCAAAAAGCAAATGCTTTCGTTGAAGACGGTGTCGACGTGGGAAGCGGAGTCCCGGATCGAAGGACGCAGTGGCGAACCTAGGTGATGTAACAGCTGAACCCATAGCCATTAAGTTTTCCCAAATCTACCTTGCAATAGAACCCACTCTTCAAGCAAACTTCAAGAACACACAAGTTTCCAGCATTTCTTGAAATTGGGGCTGTTTAGAAGTTTATAATTGCATAAATGGAAGATGGAAGAAAGGTTAGGGGTGAAGGTGAAGACACCATGGAGAAGCTGTCCAATAAGTCTATGAAGAATCACCACAATAGCATTGGGAAGCCATTGATAAAACTCAAGAAGTTCTTGAACAAGAACAAGAGAGAAACTCTCACAACAATTTTCAGAATTGTATTAATGCAAATTGAAATGAAGCTTAAAGTGCAAGCTTTTCCAAAGTGACTTTTGGCTTCCCAAACATGTGCAGTTGCAGTTTCAGACTGAAATAATCGATTAATTTGCACTTATAATCTATCAAAACAGAGCTATTTACCATTTTCAGGCTTATGTAATTGATTACAGATGTCCTGTAATCGATTAAAGCAGACAAGCCTTGAAATAATCGATTACACATGCCATTTAATCGATTAAAGCAGTAAGATCTTGTTTCTGTTTGTAACTGAAATGTTGGTAATCGATTACAAGGCCAAAATAATCGATTAAAATAGTGAAAAACCTATTTACAAGTGTTTTTTTTTTAATTTCTTCTAACAAGTGCTAGAATTTATTGAATTAAATTGGACTTGAGACACCAAAATTCAGCTCTTGCCATCCTTGAATTGGTGTGCATCTTCATGCTTGCTTAAGTTAGCTTGAATGTGGTCTTGAAGTGCTTGAGTCCTAACTCTTGTCATTGGTCCTTTAAAGCTCACTAAAGAAAATGTTTCAAGCTCTCATTCTAGACTTTTAGCTTGCCATGAACCTCCATCACTAGGACGAAGGTGTTGTGTGACGGTGGCGACGATGAGACTCTAGTGGCCGAGTGCCCAAGTGGTCGACGGTGGCAGTCGATAGAGGAGGTGAGGTCGAGAACTTCAACGTACAGGCCGAAGAGGAGGTGAGGTCGAAGCTTCAGGCCGCAGAGGAAGAAAGGGAAGAAAGTTAAGATATTTATTTATTTAATCTTTTAACTCAAATATCATAGAATAAAATAAAAATACAAAATGTTTGTGTCTGCACTTGCGGACAGGTAAACAAGTGTGGGTCCGCCACTGGAGTCTTCGAACGCAATAAGGTAGAGTTAGTGCACGAAAGCTCCCTGCATGGCCTTGGGCCTCTACCACCTCAATAGCTTCGTACCTCAATGAGTCTCAAAATGACTCAGCTGTGCGAAATAGGCAATGGGTCTCCATCAAGACGAGAATACTAAGGTTATACAAAATAACCACTCTTTGGTGCGCCTCCTGCCTTTCACATTGGTAGCGCCAGGAACATTCCAAGATATATGATGTTCAGATCCTTAAACACTATCATTGGAAATTTTCAGTGTGTGGGTCCAAAGACCCCATTCATCTCGTCATGACCATCTCCGAACTCTGGCCCGGAGCCATCTCATCTAAAACCTCGGTATTCTATACCAAATCCACACGATAGCCATCATTAGGAACTTCCCCCATGGCCTGGCCTGGGCATCATCACCTTAATGCAAGTTGTATTTGATCCCATGCACATGCGTAATGGCTTGAGCCGTTCTCCAACGTTGACCCATATCGTCAATAACGACACCAGGTAAGGGTGTGTGTTTCCCTCATGGTTCCAACCTTGTTTTCATTCTTCGTCGGAGCCCTAGAAGAATGGCCATGGTCCTTTGCATGGAAGGGGGGTCATAGATCATCCGAAGGTCTAGCTTGAGGTGTAGCCTTGGTTTTAGTGACCTAATATTTAGTGGGCCCTGGTTCTGAGATATTCTTTCCTATCATACTATAATGAATGCACATATTTAGAAGCCACAACTTTCGGATGTGCGCTAATCTTAATGACTTGTTTTTTCCTACGTTGAACAATAATCTAATCCCCATGCGTTGAAATTGCATCCTCATTATTGCCCTTAACAACAATATCTGAAATAAGATTTGAAATAACTGTCATATCCAAAATCTTTGCATCACCCCCTAATAGGGTTTTTGTGGACGTAACCTCCACAGTCACGGTGTCGCTATCGGAAATGCAACCCCTGCAGTGGTCTGAGGGCAGTTCCACTGAACATGACCATAACAATCGCAGGAGGAACACAACATATGCGACCCTTCATACTCAACCTTATACCACTTGCCGTTGAGCCACAATTTACCCACCACCGGAGCGTGGAGGTCTATTTCCACACTCACTTTGGCGAAACGACCACAAAGCCAATTTGCAGTATTAAGATCAACATGCTAGGGCCTTCCCAATAATGTTGCAATAGTTAAAAGCACGCTTTCATCATAATAAAGCATATCCAGATTTGGAAACCTGACCCAAACGAGGGTCCTGTCAATATGGTCATGTAAAGGAGAGAACTTCGGTGACCACGGCCTAACCGGAAGGTAATGATCATAGATCATCCAAGGCCCCCATCAATGGCTTTCTCCCTATCATCTTCAAGGTCAAAGCTAACCATAATACCCATTATCCATATCAATGAGTTCAAAACCACCAACAAGCTTCCACAAGGACTTGATCTTCTCGTGCAGCATGAGAAACCCTACATGTTTCCCCAGTAGCTTCACCATTAAGCATTTACTCCAAGGGTGGCACAACCCCTCGAAAATCATCTTATCCAGCATAAACTTTGGCAATAACCTACTGCCTCCCTCTAACTCCATCGTCATCATACCATCCTCCATTAGGTTCCTAAGTTGTTTGGGCACAACTTGTTTCTCGATCACCTTCTCTTTAAACGGACACATGGACAACTGTCCACCTCCTCCACCATCAGGTGGTTTCAGTGGTGGTTCAACCGTGCTTGCAGTGGGTGCGCTCCTCGTCACTCTCCATCAAACAAAAATTGCTCCAAAATACTGTCTTGTAACGTGTACACATCCAGATTAATTTCGTGTCATACCACTTTGTAACAAACAACAATTTCCTTATGCAAAGATAATTATAAATTAATCGATAACCTTTTTAAAATATTTAGAAATTACCAATAAAATAATTTTTAATCAACCTAATGAATTTTTTTAAAATTAAATAATTTTTTTCAATATACATTTTTTTAATTTCTTATTTTATTAAAAATAGAGTCTTATAATTTAATTAGCCCTAATTAAAGTGTATTTGATGATATTATTTGTTATCATTATATCATTCTTATTCTTACGAATATGAGATCATTTATACTATAATCTAAATAAATTCTTATTTAATTGTGCAAAGCATGATGATAATAATTTCTTTGCAAGTAGAAACCATGACTGAAACATAATCAACATTAACTCTTTATTTGCAAGTCACAAGAAAAATTGAAAATCTAACTCTCCAAGCTGCACTACTACAAAAAGGTCAATCCACTACGATTCTTGGGGCATTACAACGACGGTCATACGACTGTCGTTGATATAGACGTCGTTGAAAAAATGCATATTTTAACTACGGTCAAGGGACCGTCTTTGAAAACTTCATTTCAACTACGGTTCTGTTGAGGGAACCGTCTTTGATTAAGCGATTTTCATTAACAAAAAAAAA
>QARZ01039176.1:0-13561 GCA_013407115.1 Glycine latifolia
AAAAAAAAAGTTGACAGCCAAATTTAAAATTAACAGCCCTCTCTCTTAGTGTGTGCTTTTGATTGTTTTATAGCACTATCTTTTTGCATAATTACAGTGGTTTATGTTTAGTCAATATTTCTTTTATCTTCATAATTGTCTTCTTTAACATTCCTTTTGAGTTGTGCTTTTCCTGTTGAGCTTTTATTGCTTGTCTTCTAAATTTTCCAAGGTTTTGTCTTAGAGTTTTTCTTTCTTCCTTGACCTCTTAAGTTGAGTTTGGATTTGTTTCATCTTTCACATTGGATATTCTTTGAATTGGAATCTTTGGTTGCTTTCAAGAGTTGAAGAAGAGTTAGAGAGTGGAAAAAAGATAAGAGTGAACCTTATAGAAAAAGTCTTGCAAGTGTGAAACACGAGTGTTGAAGAGTGTAAACACTTAGTGAGTAGTAAGGTCCATTATTGTTTTTGTTTTACTAACCTCTTTCTTGTAGCAATGGTGTTCGATGTTGATAGTGATCCACCTTCACCAAGAACCGCCATGCTAATGACTTTGTTGGCTAATGATAAGTGCCCTAATTCAGTTAAAATCATGTTTTAAATAAAGGCACTTATCCTTTGATTTCATAAGATTTTATCATAAATTTATCCTAAACCTAGTTAAATAGCTCCTATTGCTTGTATACATGTCATTTATCATATTTCGGAAGATTAATCCAACATGTTTTGTATTTTGATAGATTCCGAGGATTTCCGGGGCTTCCAAAAATAAAAAGCAAGCAAATCTGGATGAAGAAAGCAAACAGGGAGGTGCAACTAGCAAAAAGCCCAACAAAACATTCCAGAAACTCCTTTAACTCGCCTGGGCGAGTGAATCCTTTGTAAAACACTCGCCTGGGAGAGTGGATGCTGCAATTGGGCCTCCAAGTGGGCCAAGTGGACGTGCAAGTGGGCTATTAACTCGCCTGGGCGAGTAAAATGAACTAAGTTGCTCGCCTGGGCGACCAAACGCGTACAGATTCACCCCTATAAATACCCAAGCACCCCCAAGGCATTTCATAACTTCTTCAACTCCAAATTTCTTCTCCTCCTTGCTTCTTTCAAGCTTTTTCTTAGTTTTTTTTTGTAGTAAATATTAGTAAGTAGGTTAGGAAAGTGAGAGAAGTGAGATTTAGTGTGGAGACTCTGCTGGAAAGAAGCGGTGATGGGGCCCTTCATCAATTCTTCTCTTAAGGAGGTTCTCTCCATGCTTGGTTAGTTTCTCTTAAGGATTGGATGTAATCTTCTACTTTTAAGTATCTCTTTTAATATTTATTTATGCATAAGTCCTTTTTATTTATTATTGGTAATTTTATTCCGTTCTTAATGCTTGATTCTACTTGATCACTAGTTTCATGAAATTGGATTCTAAGTTTAACTGGAAAGTACTCTTAGGATTTGAACTGAATAATTTTACTCATTACGTTACGATCTCTAGGAATAGGGCGTACCATTTTGATTGCATAAAAGCACGCGATTATAATTCTTAATGCTGGGATATTTACTTTGTATGCGAGGGATCGATATTCGGTAAATATCTTTAGAACGTGATTGTGAGGAATCGATTCGAGGTTAACATAGTGTGCATCAATAAGGATAGAAAATGATTTATACATGGTAATATTAATTGGATACCGAGGTATGAATGATGAAATCCAAATCCTACGCTTTTCTTGAATTAATTAAAATCATTTTATTAGTTTCCATACTTTTTAAGTTATCTTTCGTCATTTCCGTAAAACCATAAAAACTTCGACCTTACTCGTTGTACATAACTATTCAACTGTTAAGTTTTATTTGGATTAATTGAGTAGCACAAGTCCCTGTGGAGATGAACTTTTATAAATTTTGTAACTTACAATGACAATTGGTACGCTTGCCCAAAAGTCTAACAAGTTTCTGGCGCCGTTGCCGGGGACTTGAGTCGCTCGCTCAGTTCTTTCAAATTTAATTTTTCAGTTGAATAGGACTTTTTCTTTACTTTCGTTATTTTAATTTTGTATAAATTCTCTTTTGTTTTATTTTGTTTTATTTTCTCTAACCTCGGTACTTACGAATTATTGCAAGTTTGTTTTCTTTTTTTCTTTTGAGGTAAATTTCTTGCAGATACATCGTTATTAAATTTAGAAATTACCAAGACCATAAAGGAAAAGAAACAAACAGCCAAAAAGCTACCGAGTAAATCTTTTTCTATTTTGATTCTCCTTCACTAGTAAAGCCACCTGTAATTTATATTATGGCTAATAAAGGAGGGGGAGAAGAAAATAGACCACCACGGAGGACTCTTGGTGACTATGCGTATCAACAAAGACCAAAGCATTACAACAGCATAGTCATTCCTCCTTTCAACAACAAGGTTATGGAATTGAAGCCCGCATTGCTCAGTCTTATTGGATCACATCCATTCGCTGGACTAGATCATGAAGATCCATACACTCATTTGTCTACCTTCATGGAGCTATGCAGTACCATGGGAGCTTCTGATGAAGATACTGAAGCTGTCTACCTCAGAGCTTTTCCATTTTCTTTAACAGGTAAGGCAAAGACTTGGCTTCAGTCCCAACCAAATAAAAGTCTTAGCACTTGGGAAGAAGTGGAGGAGAAATTCATTGCCAGATTTTTTCCTCCATCCAGATTCATAAGCACAAAATCAGCCATTGCTACTTTTTCCCAAGGATTTAATGAATCTCTCTGTGAAACATGGGAGAGATTCAAATCTTTACTGCGGAGGTGCCCAAACCACAACTTTGATGATGCTGCACAACTACATATTTTCTATAGTGGTTTGAGACCTCAGACAAAGATGATTCTTGATGTCTCAGCTGGAGGTACGATGATGTCAAAGAGCCCGGAGGAAGCAATTATAATCATTGACTCCATAGCAGCCAGTGATTACCAATCTCATCATGATAAATCTTTGATTCAAAGAAAAGGTATAATTGAGCTGGATACTCAGAATGCAATTCTAGCTCAAAATAAACTCTTGACTCAACAATTAGAGGCCTTAACAAAACAGATAGGCCAACTTCCTCAACAAATTCAACAAGCACCTCATGGTTGCCAACAAGAGGAGGTCCATTATTTGTAAAATCAGACTAGACCTCAGCAAAATTATCAAGGAAATTACCAAGGCTACATAGGTGGTCCAGGTTCAAATCAGCCTTATGGCTGGAGGCAACAAAATGATAATGCATATTATGGTCCAACTAACTCTTCTTTTACAAGTCCCTCTAATAACTCTTATGTAGGTTCTTCAAATAGGGTTCCACCACAACAACAAGAAGAAGCTCAGCTTGATAGAATATCAAAAATGGAAGATACTCTAACTCAGTTTATGCAGATGTCAATTTCAAATCAAAAGAACACTGAGGCTTCCATCAAAAATCTTGAAGTTCAGGTTGAACAACTTGCAAAACAACTATCTGAGAATAGAGGTGGATCTTTTTCAGCAAACATACATGAAAATCCAAAAGAACCAAGGGAGTGTTTTAGAGTGGATGTCCTGAATGGAGGAATTTCTGACTCCAACAAGTTGGTTCAAGGAAAAAATCATTCAAAGAAAACATTAACTGAAGCATTAGAGGAGATGAGTAAATCTGAAGAAGATGATAGTTTAGATTATCTCCAACAACCAGATGTTTTCAAAGAAATTCCTTACCAACAATCATTCTTTGAGGAATTGTTAGAGGAAGAAAACAATCAAGAATCACCAATAAAGGTAAACGCAGTACCTCCATATGCTAAAAATGTTTTTCTTGCAGGGACTTCACAGAAACCAGTCATAAGCCATTCAAGTCTCTCTGAAAAAGAAAAGAAACTGGTGAAAATATTGGAGGAAAATACAAAAGTCAAAGGCTCATCCCTATTGTCCAATTGCTGGGAGCCAAAGCCATAACAAAGGCGTCCAGCTAATAAGACGTTAAAGAAGCGCTCCTGGGAGGCAACCCAGTGTTTTTAAGCTTTCTTTTAAAATTTGAGTCTTATGTTTTTGAATTATATTTCTTAACTTTACTTTTTGAATTTTATGTTTTTTTGGAAAGTATCATCTGTTTTGCTAGAACTGGGATATAGGTCCATTGGTTAGGGGGAGTAGCAAAGCAGGTGAAGAAGAAGAACGTGGCAGATACTGTTGATTATCTGAATGGAGGACATCAAGCTCCTCAGCCACGATCTTCAAAAATCAGTGACATTGTTTTTAAATTTCTTTACTGCTTTGTAGTTTAAATTCAGTACTTTGTTTATTTAGTTACTATGTTTGCTTAAATAGTTGTGTGCATTTATAATTCTTTTCGGTATTGCACACATAGGTGTTTTATTAACATAGTGTATAAATCTTTTTGGGGCTTAACTGATATAACATGTTTTGAAAAGAATCAACAGATATAAATGTTTTGAAACTTGTTTTCTGGATCAGACATAACAAAATGATCTTTTTGGAAACTTTGAGAATGAATAAAAAAACAAAGGAATGGTTTTCAAATATCAAATGAAGGCAAGATTTTTTTACATGGAATTAATAAAAAATATCTTTCGAAACATTGATTTGATTTAAACATGAAAACAGACCTTAAGCCTAGTGAGTATGTGCAACCACATAAATTACATTGAGAGTCCTCACTGATATGATTTATAGTAATTTTGCAAGAATTTCTAATTGTCATAACATATGATGCAAAGATATGATTTAGGCCTTCTTTCTTGTTGAACATCTTTTAAAGCCACTGGCCAAAAAGCTATCCCAACATAAATATAATGATTTACCATTTGCAACCCTTTTGAGCCAAACAGTTGATATTTTGTTGAAACCCTAACCTAGGATAGGAATTCCCTACCTTACCTAAGGATAGGAAAGCAAAAAGGGAAATATTTTGTTGAGGGAAATTTTTTTTTTTTGGGTAGCTCATGCAATGAAAAAGACTTTCAAATGTGGCTATATGCTATTCATGTGATAAGCAAAAGAAAAGAAAGAAAGAAAAAGAAAAGAAAAAGAAAAAGGAAACAAATTCCTTGGGTGTTAAAGTATTGTACAAAGTATTTGGGTGAAATAGAAAAATGGATATCTTGGAAGAAAAATGAGGAAATAGAAAGTAATGATCTCACTGTTTTGTCTGTATATGCTCTCCTATTCCCAAAGGTTCTTTTTGAATATCCAGAAAAACCAAGATTTCTTTTCTAGCCAGGCCCAACCCTAAAAGCCCTAATGATCCATGATAAGTATGTACTTTGATTTGATGGGAAATGAATTGCAAAATTGATCTATAAGGTATCAGTGTTGGAATTAAGAATAAACACTCACCTGTGAGAATTAAACACCTTCGAGAGGTTTTCCTCTATTTGAATCAAGCACATGTTTTCTCTGAAGTTCTTTAGAAATGAAATGTGAATTGATCTTAATCTCATTTTGGTTTTGAGAATTTCACCTTTTGTTTCAAATTCTTGAGGTTGACTAATTTAAAATATGTTCTGATCAACCTGAAAAGTTGATTCTTTACAAAGCATGTTTATCTTCTATTTTTCCTATTATTTATAGTATTAGTTACTTTGCTTGAGGACAAACAAGATTCTAGGTTAGGGGGTGTGATAAGTACCCTAATTCAGTTAAAATCATGTTTTAAATAAAGGCACTTATCCTTTGATTTCATAAGATTTTATCATAAATTTATCCTAAACCTAGTTAAATAGCTCCTATTGGTTGTATACATTTCATTTGTCATATTTCGGAAGATTAATCCAACATGTTTTGTATTTTGATAGATTCCGAGGATTTCCAGGGCTTCCGAAAATAAAAAGCAAGCAAATTTGGATGAAGAAAGCAAACAGGGAGGTGCAACTAGCAAAAAGCCCAACAAAAAACATTCCAGAAACTCCTTTAACTCGCCTGGGCGAGTGAATCCTTTGTAAAACACTCGCCTGGGCGAGTGGATGCTGCAACTGGGCCTCCAAGTGGGCCAAGTGGACGTGCAAGTGGGCTATTAACTCGCCTGGGCGAGTAAAATGAACTAAATTGCTCGCCTGGGCGACCAAACACGTACAGATTCACCCTTATAAATACCCAAGCACCCCCAAGGCATTTCATAACTTCTTCAACTCCAAATTTCTTCTCCTCCTTGCTTCTTTCAAGCTTTTTCTTAGTTTTTTTTTGTAGTAAATATTAGTTAGTAGGTTAGGAAAGTGAGAGAAGTGAGATTTAGTGTGGAGACTCTGTCGGAAAGAAGCGGTGATGGGGCCCTTCATCAATTCTTTTCTTAAGGAGGTTCTCTCCATGCTTGGTTAGTCTCTCTTAAAGATTGGATGTAATCTTCTACTTTTAAGTATCTCTTTTAATATTTATTTATGCATAAGTCCTTTCTATTTATTATTGGTAATTTTATTCTATTCTTAATGCTTGATTCTACTTGATCACTAGTTTCATGAAATTGGATTCTGAGTTTAACTGGAAAGTACTCTTAGGATTTGAACTGAATAATTTTACTCATTACGTTACGATCGCTAGGAATAGGGCATACCATTTTGATTGCATAAAAGCACGCGATTATAATTCTTAATGCTGGGATATTTATTTTGTATGCGAGGGATCGATATTCGGTAAATATCTTTAGAACTCGATTGTGAGGAATCGATTCGAGGTTAACATAGTGTGCATCAATAAGGATAAAAAATGATTTATACATGGTAATATTAATTGGATACCGAGGTATGAATGATGAAATCCAAATCCTATGCTTTTCTTGAATTAATTAAAATCATTTTATTAGTTTCCGTACTTTTTAAGTTATCTTTCGTTATTTCCATAAAACCATAAAAACTTCGACATTACTCGTTGTACATAACTATTCAACTGTTAAGTTTTATTTGGATTAGTTGAGTAGCACAAGTCCTTGTGGAGACGAACTTTTATAAATTTTGTAACTTACAACGACAATTGGTACGCTTGCCCAAAAGTCTAACAGCTAAGCAAATGGATAGGTTGCAAAGAAATGTTGAAAGAAGGATGGACGAACATTTTGATGAAATACAAAGAAGTACTCAATAGTTGAGTGGATGAATGGAGGACATGGAGAGAAGGAGACATCATAGGTCACCTCATTCTTCTCAAGGGAGTGATGATGGATATGATGATGGTAGAAGGAATAGGGATGGAATGGAAGATGTGAAATTCAAACTTCCTAAGTTTCTAGGTACTAATGATCCGGAGGCTTACCTTGATTGGGAGATTATAGTCGACCAAATTTTTTATTGTCACAATTTTAGTGAAGAAAAGAAAATGAAGTTGGCTAGTTTAGAATTTGAGGGGTATGCCATGGCTTGGTGGACTCAAGTACAAATGGAAAGAGGAAGATTGAGGAGACATAGACCGGACACATGGTTGATAATGAAAGGTATCATGAGGGAGAGATTTGTCCCACCTTAATACATAAGGGATTTGCATAACAAATTACAAAGGCTTTATCATGGAAATAGATGTGTTGATGACTATTACAAGGAGATGGAGATTTCTTTGGTCAGAGCAAACATGAGGAGACTAATGAGGCTACAATGGCTAGATTTTTGAATGGCTTGAATAGAGACATTCAAGATGTTGTAGAACTTCAAACCTACAACACCATGGATGAACTTATACATAGGGATATGAAAGTGGAGCAACAATTGAAGAGAAAACAAGCCTACAAGAAATCCTCTTATGGTCATTCATCTTGGAAGGATAAGGATACTTCCAAGAAGGAGGGTTCTTCTTCCAAACATATTGAAAGGAAATCTTCAAGAGGTAATCCTACTTCTCCTACTCAAACTCTTTCCAATAAATCTAGTTCAATTAAATGTTTTAAATGTTTGGGTAAGGGTCATATTGCATCCTAATGTCCAAATAAAAGGACCATGATTGTGGTGGAAAATGGAGAGGTGGATAGTGAGTCCTCTAGGAGTTCTCATAGTTCCTCTGGTGAAGGTGAGGATGATTATTTTCTTAAACCGGAAGAGGGAGATCTTTTAATGGTAAGATGCCTCATGGGAAGCTTGTGCAAAGATAGAGATGATACACAAAGAGAAAACATTTTCCATTCTAGATGCTTGGTGAGTGGGAAGGTTTGTTCTCTAATCATTGATGGAGGAAGTTGCACCAATGTTGCAAGCACTAGGCTAGTGGAGATGCTTGGTTTAAAAATGGCCCCTCATCCTAAACCTTATAAATTGTAATGGTTGAGTGACAATGGTGAGTTGGTGGTGGATAAGCAAGTGTTGCTTACATTCTCCATTGGCAAATAAGTGGATGAAGTGCTTTGTGATATGGTTCCCATGGAAGCCGGCCATGTGTTGCTTGGTAGACCTTGGCAATATGATAGAGATGTGGTACACAATGGGGTCACCAATCGATATTCTTTCCTTCATAAAGGTAAAAAGGTAGTACTCTCACCTTTGTCTCCAAGTGCGGTGTGTGAGGATCAAATAAAAATGAGATTGAAGAGAGAAAAAGAAAAGAAAATCAAAGAAGAAAAGAGTCCTTTGAGAGAAAAGCCAAAAAGAAAAAGATGGCAAAAAGAGTGAAAAAAGAGAACAAAAAAAGAGAGACAAAAAAAGTGAAAAAAAATTAGAAATAAAAGAAATCTTGTTCATCAAACCTAAGGAGGTTAAAAGAGTGATGCTAGCTAGACAACAATTGTAATTACTCATTCCTAATTATATGTGCTTGTCTTCTAGTGCCCTTGAGTTGCCTCAAGGTTTTGATACACTTTTAAAGGAGTTTGAGGATGTCTTTCCACAAGACATACCCCATGGCTTACCTCCTTTAAGAGGAATTGAGCATCAAATTGATCTTGTTCCGGGAGCTTCACTTCCTAATAGGGCGACCTATAGGAGTAATCCGGAAGAGACCAAGGAGATTCAAAAGCAAGTTGAAGGGTTGATGCAAAAAGGATGGGTGAGGGAAAGCTTGAGCCCATGTGCAATGCCGGTCATCCTAGTCCCTAAGAAAGATGGCAAATGGAGGATGTGCACGGATTGTAGACCCATCAACAACATCACTGTGAGGTATAGACATCATATCCCTAGACTTGATGATATGTTGGATGAACTTCATGGTTCTTGTGTTTTTTCCAAAATAGATTTGAAAAAATTTAGATTATTGAGTTGCAAGTATTCTTCCATTGGACTTGCATCAATATTACACTCCTTTTCCTCCTTGGAGGAGTTAGACTCATCACATATAACATGAAAAAATTCCTCTATACACAATGTTCTTTTATTAAAGACTCTATAAGCTTTACTTTGCAAAGAGTAACCAAGAAAAATTGCTTTATTAGTTTTAGCATCAAATTTGCCAAGATAATTTTTACCATTGTTTAAAACAAAACACTTGCAGCCAAATGCTCTTAAGTGAGATATGTTTGGTTTTCTACCTTTGTATAGTTCATAAGGGGTTTTCTTTAAAATAGGCCTTATGAGTAATCTATTCAAAGTGTAGTAAACAGTACTCACCTCATCAGCCCAATAATGTTTAGGCAAATTTGTTTCATTAAGAAGGCTTCTTGCTCCTTCTTCAAAGGATCTATTTTTCCTTTCCATAACACTATTTTGTTGAGGTGTTCTTGGAGTTGAAAAATTGTGGTTGATTCCATTTTCTTCACAAAACTTTTCAAAATACTCATTTTGGAATTCACCACCATGATCACTTCTTATTGAAACAATATTGCATGCTTTTTCATTTTGAATGATCTTGGCTAATTTTCTAAATGCCATGAAAGCATCACTCTTGGATCTTATAAACAAAGTCCATGTGTATCTAGAGTAATCAACAACAATAACAAGCCCATAGAAATTACCCCCCCAAACTCATAGTTCTAGAAGGACCAAATAAATCCATATGAAGCAATTCAAGGGACCTAGAGGTGGAAACAACATTTTTACTTTGAAAAGAAATCTTAGATTGTTTCCGCTTTTGACAAGCATCACATATTTATTCCTTCTTAAACTTAAGCTTAGGTAAGCCAATAACTAAGTCCTTTCTAATAATCTTGTTTATATGATGCATGTTTATATGACTAGCTCTCCTGTGCCACATCCATGTGTCATTAACTTTACTTACTAGGCAGCTAGCATTGTGAATAAACATATGCTCAATGGAGAGAACATAGATGATACCTTTTCTCTTACCAACATGGATAACCTCACCGGTTTGACCATCACATATCAAACAACAATTGTCATTGAAGGAGACTTTGAGTCTTTTGTCACATAGTTGGATTATTCTTATGAGGTTGTGCTTTAAACCTTTCTACATAAAGCACATTTCTTATCTTTGTTTTGAAGTTGTCTCCTATATTTCCTTCTCCAATGATCTTTCCTTTATTTTTATCACCATAAGTGACATATCCTCGATCTTTGAGAGTCAAATTTGTAAGCATGGACATGTCACCTGTCATGTGTCTAGAGCAACCACTATCAAGATATCATAATGTTGATTTTGCTCTTAGATACACCTGCAAAAGTCAAATTAAGTAGCAAAGAAAGGTACCCAATGTGGGTTGGGTCCATAGGGGTTAGTTGGCTTCCTTTTTCTCTTAGGTACCCAAATGCATTCACCATTAGGAACATAGTATCTCCTAGCATAGCACCTATGGGATGTATGTCCTTTCTTCAAGCAATAATTACAAGTGATAATGTTTGATGTTCTTTCAAAATGAGTCAATTGGTGATACTTTGAAAAGTTACTTTGATTTTTCTGCTTTGCTGATACAAACTTTGTTTTTCCAAAAGGTTTTGATCCATATTTGTAACCCAAACCAAAAGTATCTCCAACATACTTTTGTACACTAAGCATTTAATTTAAACTACACTTTCCTCTATAGAGTCTTTTCAAAAGATCTACCAAGTAAGAATTTTCTGAAAGCAAAAGCATATATATATTTTTCACCTTGACTGTTTTTGTAATCATCAAATTCTTTTTGTAAAAGCTTTCATTTATCAACATTTGAAGATGATGAGGCATATACATACCCATTAGCTTTGTAACTTGAAACAAGCTTTTCATTTGCTTCTTTCAAATTGCAAAGTTCAGATTGCAATTCAACAATTTTGATAACATGCCATTTGAGATTGCTTTTTAGCCTATTATTGGATTGTGCAAGTTTTTGGGCTTCTTCATGCATCTCATGGAAAGCATCAACAACATTAACATATTCAGAATTTACCTCTAATTCAACACTTGAGAAATCTTCATTATCACTTACTGTGGAAGTGAAGCACACATTTGCTTCTTCATTTTCACTAGTTGAATCAGAAGTTGCTGAATCATTGTCGTCTCATGCTATGTATGACTTCTTTGGCTTCCCTTCTTTCTTTGTCTTCTTCTCACCTAATTGCTTCATAAAAAAGATTGGACATTTTGATTTGATGTGCAGCCATGGACATCTTGGACAGATCTTTTGATTCCTTGATTGCTGTAACTTTTGGTTGCCAAGGTCTTGTGAGACACTTCAAGATTTTGATGTTCAATTATTCAGCATCAAAAATCTTCCCAAGACCAAGAAGATGGTTGACAATGTGAGTGAACCTTGTTTGCAGCTAAGAAATGTTTTTTGTGTTGCTCATCTTGAACATTTCATATTCATGAATCAAGGCATGCTTCCTTGATCTTCTTACTTCTTCTGTTCCTTCATGAGTTACTTCCAACATCTCCCATATTTCCTTTGCGCTTTCTAACAGTTCTAAAGAATTCGTTAGAAGAAATAGTAGATGTAATCATGTTTTTAGCTTTAAAATCATACTGCACAACTCTTTTTTCTGCATCTGTCATCTCATCCCACTGCTTGGGAATTCTTTCATTATCGACAGTTTTTGTAGAGATCAAAGGACCTTTTTCAATTGCATTCCAAGCACCGGGGTCATTTGATTGAATAAAAATCTGTATACGATTTTTCCAAAAATTGAAATGCTTTCCTTCAAACATCAGAGGATGATTGAGGAAGGCACCCTCCTTGAAGGTAATTTGTGTGGTATTCATTTTTCTTGAAAAGATAGTGATCTTGAATAACTTTCAAGAACCAGATCTTGATACCAATTGAAAACAAGGATGAACACACACAATTAACCAAGAGGGGGGGTGAATTGGTTAAAACTTAGACTTTTAAAATTTCTTTGAAAAACCAGCAGCAGAATTTAGATTGTATCACAAATATAGCTTGGTAAAAACATCAGTTCTTAATCAATCAAGACTCACCCTTCACCTTAAGCAACTTTAGAAACCTTTTTCTGTTGATCTTGAAAGAGAATAATCCACAAGACAAGTTAGATGTAGATAACAAGACATAGAAACAAGTATAACACCAAATCTATACTGTAACACCTTGAAATTTTGGTAACTAAAAATATATGTGTGATGTATTCCTTGTATGATTTTATTAATTTATTAATTAAGATTATTTGAAATGTTATGTGAATTATCCGTGTGCAATTTCTTGATGTAGAGGTCAAGTTATGTGGGGTTTGTTTGAGATGCGTTGTATTTGAGTGATTCCGAGTTTGACCCGAAACCGGTTTTAGTAAAATCATCATTCTAGATTGGCTAACCGTTAGATCATCTTAAAATAATGTTTGGAATGTGAGAAATTAATTTTTCACTGAAGCAGAAAATTGTAGAATTGGCTCAGCTTGCCCAGGCGAATTTTGCAGGCATTTTTGCTTGCCACGACCATCCTCCACCATCCTCCACCACCCAAGACCATCGGTGACCACCACGGACCTCCGTTGCTTGCCACGAGACCACTGCACGAAGAGGAACCCTTTAATCGGAGCGAAATCTTTGAAACTCCTATTGAAGTTTCGGTAGAGAACGGAGCTCCCTATCCTTCATTCTTGGTTTCTTTTGTCTTCTTCTAGCTAGTTTAAGCTTCTCTTAGTGTCTCTTGTGTTTTTGGTACCGATGTTGGGAGTTTTACACTTCCCTTGAAAAACTCTTTGAAAATTAGATGTTGTAAAAGTCTCATTTTTATGAAATTGATGTCATTTTTGTGATCCTTGTTGAACCCCGATCACATTGGTGTGATCGGAATTTTAAAATGATGTCTTTTGATGTAAACTCCCAAAACACCCTTTTAGCCCCTTTTTAATTTGAGTGGGTATTTGACCCCAAATGTTAATATTGGTCTTACCTTGGAAATCTATTGTTGCGACACGGCAAGTGCACCGCTCGTTCAAGTAATAAAATGATAAGTAGAATATCGTTCCCACGAGGATTGATGCACTAAAATTAATTGTAATTTATGATTCTTAATATTGGAAAAGGAATGAAATTGTTGAGAGATTTGAATTGTGGTTTGGGTTTAATTGTTGTAATTAAAAGAACTCTAAAAACAATGTAAATTGAATGTTATGCAAGAATTAAGAATAATTATGGTTAAGCACAATCACCACAGTTCTCTCTATGTAATTGAATTGATAATTTAACTCTATTTAATATAATTATTCAGATATATGCTTTTCTAATGTAGTTAAATCCTGATTCCTCGGTCATTTAACCCTTTAACCTAATTTAAGAACCCTAATCCCTTAG